>QPKB01000022.1:33096-63982 GCA_003546025.1 Camphora micrantha | reverse complement strand
TTTAGAATTTCTTTGGAATCTAGGACTCTTAGTTTCATCTGAATTTCTATTACTCTTGTTGTTTTTAAAGAATGTTTTTAAATTTCTTAACAAACAAGGCATGTCATCATCACTTTCATTTCCCTTTAATTGAGAGGAAAAAGGCTACTCCTTCTTTTACTGCGAACTTCTAGATCTAGTTCATAGGTAAGGAGATTTCCTCTTAGCTCTTCTATTTAAATCTGTCAAAATTTTTGCTTTCGGCTATGGCTACTATCTTGGGTTTAAACCTTTTAGGAAGAGATCTTAAGATTTCCTAACAGCCTGGACTCATCCATTTTCTCTCCTATACCTATAAGAGAGGTTGACAATCTCCATGGATTAGGATAGAAATTCATCAAATGTTTTTTCCTCGAGCATCTTGATATCCTTCAATTTAGATGTCAACATTTGAGTTTTAGCTATCTTTACTTGGTCCGTTCCTTCATGGGTAGTCTCTAAGGTATCCCAAACTTCCTTAGCCGTATTGCAATTGACTACTCTATTAAACTCTTCTTGGGATAAGGCACAATACAAAGAGTTCTTTGCCTTAGCATTTAAATTGGCCCTATCCTTTTCTCCTTGGGTCCATTCTCTCATAGGCTTTGGTTTAATAGAGATGACATATCCTCTCGAGTCTTGCTCAGTGATAGTAGGAAGATGATAGCCTTCTTCTATGATACTCCACACATCTAAGCTTTGGGATTCTAAGAACACTTGTGTAAGACCCAGACCCGAGCGACCTCGATTAGTGCTTAGTTAGTTGCGTGTTAGTCTTGATTTGCTTTGTGGATTCGGTTTAGTCTGTTTAGAATAGCTTGGAAATGGATTTGGGGATTTTGAGTGCCTTTGGTATTAGTGGGGCCCTTTGGGGGTCCTTTGTTTATGGCTTTACGTGTACTTGAGGTTTTATCTTGGTTTTCTTGATTTGCATTTTATCCCGTTTTGTTTATCTCGTTATTGTCTTCAACTTTCATGTTGACCCCGTTCCCGTCCGAAACCCCGAAACTTGACTTTTCTAGCTTCAAGGGCAAAACAGTAATTTTACACCAAATCTATACCAAATTAGTGTTATTCCCGAAACCCGCGAAACATAAACTTTTTAGAAACTAGATATTTCGACGATCATTTCTTCCTTCTTCGTCGATTTCATCCGGAGCCACGGAAACCACTATTTCAGCCCAACTAGGTTACTAGAAGGTGGAGCCCACTTGTGTAGCTTATAAAAGAGAACCCATCTCCCTCATTCTCTCTTTTTCCAGCACAACAACTGAACCTAGGGTTTTTTTGTGCACTTTCTCTTCTTCTCCTTGCTCAAGCATCACCAAACTTGCACCAACATCTGTTTGGACTCCATCCTCTTCTTCACAACTTCAAGGGCTCTCCATTGGTACCATTTTTGAAGGAATCCCATCTCTCCAAGACCTTCTTTAAGCTTACTTTGCTCATTTGGAGAACCTATTGATAAGATCTCTTCCTAATCTTCTAGATTAGTGTTCTTCTAGCCTTAGAGAAGCTACATTTTCAATATTGAAAGCTCTCTCTTCTCCCTCATTGTTTTGACCCATTTTAGGGTTTGTTATGGGGATTTTTGTAGAGCTTGTTGTCCTTGACTTGCAAGAGTGCTAGGAGCTGTTTTCCTTTGATTTAAAGACTTAAGGCAAGTGGATGTTTTGACTCTTTTACATTTGAATTAGTTTGATGAAATGCATTTATGTTTTCACCTAATATTTTGAGATATTAATGACTTGTTAGATTTGAAATAAATGCATATTTGTGAGTCTTGATAGCTTGTTTTATCCAAGTATTAGATTGCTAAAACAGATTTTGAAAGAATGTGGAAAGGAATGGAGAAAATGGAAGGAACCACTGAACTGCTGTAACAGAACCTGGGTTCTGTTACGCAGTTCACGCGGTCGACCGGCCAAGGGCGCGGTCGACCAGCGACACCAGAACAGGCCCTCAGTTAGAAGACCTGCTGCACTGCGGGATCCTCTGTTCCTCAGTGCACGCGGTCGACCGGCCAAGGGCGCGGTCGACCGGCCACACAGAGGTCAGGCTCTCTGGAGCCTGACCAAAACACTATTCACCTATTTAAAGTTACAACTCCCGGTCGACCTGGCCCTGGCCGGTCGACCGAGCCCCTGTGTACGCGGTCGACCGGCCATGGGCTAGGTCGACCGGCCCAACTGGAAACCTGATGAAAAATAGACCTTTTCCCCCCATGATTAGATGGACTTTAAATGGAACTTAGTGACCCTTTTGTGGACCCGTTTGACTTCTTTTGAGGATGGTTGAACCGACATTTCCTCATGGTTAATCCGGTCGTATCGGTACTTAACCTAATTCAATCTTGAACAGTGCGGAACGACGAGATATCCTTTCTTTTATCTAAACGCGAAATTGGGTTGTTGGGTATCGCGAATCCGTTTTCCTTTCGATGACTGAGTAGGTTGTAAGGTACTACTAGATTAACATTGTGCTTAGGATCCCATCCCTATTAGGTTTTGTTTAATTAAAATACGATTAGGGTTTGAATCCCTAAAGCGCATAAAGAGCCCGGAATGTCTCCAAACTCAAGGAGTACCAAGTGATCATCACAATAGACATACGGGGTCCTTATTCACTTGATTTACATCGAATCCAGATACTTGTTCCGAATTTCAAGAAATATGATTTATCATTTCCGAAAGCATTGAATTTGAAACTGGAGCTTTGGTTAGCCCCGACATGCACTGCCCATTTGAAAATGAAATTAGTGCTTTTGAGCACCCCGTCCCGCCCGTTTATTTACAATGCATTACACATGATTTGTACATGTCTTGTTTTACATGATTTGACCTATGAGTCGGCACCACTAAGCTTGGCTTTCCTTGCCGGTTTGATCTACCGACTTGGAGACCCTTTCCCGTCCCGCCAGCTGCAGTCTTGGATCCCGCTACCCGGTTATTACCGTGGTCTTGTCCCGATACCCGGTTCGCTACCGTGGTCCCGTCCCGTATTGTATTATATTATGTATATGTTACTTATGTTGCATCTCCTCACTTCGGTGACTCAGACAACATCCCGATATGCTCTTGTCACTTCGGTGATAGAGGACTTAGCTATGTGTGGTTATCATCTTGTCTGTTTCCCGTTTCCTTGGATACCTTACATGTTTTACATTGCCTATGTATTTGAACAAATGTTTCTCTTGTTTTATTAAACTATTGCTTTGACAGGTTTAAATGTTTTCAAGGTATTTTCTATATTGTTATGTCTTTTCACCCGTTTGCCAAACCGTTGTGTTTGACCCCTTTGCTTTGGCACTCAGGTCCCGTCGTTGGTCTCTCCGAGGAGGAGCACGAGGAGGCGGTCGGTGAACCGCAACGATTAGTTGAGTGGCACGCTGATGATGTCATTTAGACATTCGGGTGCCGAGTGACGTAACATTTTGGGTTGTATCTAACCATTTTTTTGGGGGGAACTTGATACTTTATTCATTGGCCTTTGTTGGCCTCTATTTTTGGGAACAATGTAATTAAACTACTTTGTTGTAAACCTTAACTTTATTTTGGGGTTATAGCTTTTATGATCATTGCTCATTTTGATACTAGTATGAAATATGCTTTAATCCTGTATCTTGGACATGAATGTATGAAATAGATTTGCTACACGCTTCCGCACATAAAAGAAATATTCATGTCGATGTGATATCCTCACCGCGGACACCTGTGGGAAATCGCGTGTATGAGTGGCATCCTTTTTGATGGACTCGTATACGTTTCGTTTGGTTTGGGTTTTAATTAATTCATTCATGCAATCATACATCACACACACATTAGTTCCGATCCCGGATTAGGCCCGCCTTATTGTGGGGACCCGGTCCGGGGTCGCGACAACTTGCATTCTAATTTTCCAGTAGCGATAATGTGTTCTATTAAACAAAGGTGGTCTATTTGTGGCATTACCTTCTCCCAAATGAGTTTGCATAATGGCAACTAATGAAAACACTCTCTAGGATTCTCTCAAAGTTAGTTAAACCTAGACAAGAGCACCTAGATTCTGATACCAATTGAAAGTCCAGAACCGAACCCTAGAGGGGGGATGAATAGGGTGCACTCAATCAACTTACACCAATTCTTTTTAAACCAATGTCAATTATGCTTTGTAAATTCAATAACTTGATTATAAGTGAAACTTCTACCACCAACTAAGGAAACTATCAACACAATCAAAATTGACATTGATAAGCAAACATTAAACATAAGTGCATCATCCACATAATCACCATAACAAGCAAATTTATAGTGGTTCGGCCAAACATGCCTACATCCACTCCCGGTATTCGTACCAGATTCCACTATCGATTTTAAGGTTTAGGCTAACCTCCAACCTTACAACCACAAATGCTTTTTACACAAGGCTAAGCATTAACCTATACAATCTCATATGCTTTTCAATAGGCTATGCATAAATCTTTACAACATGATTTTTATCTCAATAACTATGCCTAAACAAGCATACAATGACATGCAAGTGAATACATATAAACGCCTCTTAACATAGGCTGATATGAAAGTGTTATCCAAACTAAGACATATGCATGATAAATGCAAAGACCAATAAATGATACATATACCTTAAAAATTACTTCTATCTCTTTTGAGATTCAATGCTCATAAATGATGTAAATGAGAGATAGAGTAATTACACATGTTTTTTTTTTTTAATAATTAAACTTATCTTAAAATCAAAGCATGTTTTTTAAACACTCAACATTTGAACACTTTGGACACTTTCATCAAGCCATTAGAAGAACTCAAAGATTTAAAGACAAGCATGAATAAAATAAGTTAAGAAGAGCAAACCCATTGAAGAATCAAAGGTTTGAAATGATTTAATTGCTCTCCTAGCTTCCCTCTAGCCTAGCATGGATGTCCCACCTGCCTTGGTCCTCAAAAGTGTTGGGCACAAATCCCAAGGAAATGTTCTGTTTATAAGAAAAACACCTCCAATGGATCTATTGTCGATCGACCGACAAATGGAGTTCGGTCGACCGAACTCAATGGTCATATTCCAACAGTCATATATTTTGAAATTTGCAGACCGTTATTCAGTTGTCGGTTCACCGAACTAGAGTTCGGTCAACTGACAACTAACCGACAAATGACCGACAACTGACCGAAGTTCCCTGATAACACAGATTTTGCATTCTTGATTCTGAACCGACAGCTGACCGAGCTTTCCCTTATTTTTTAAAGACTTGAAAAATGATTTTAAAGGGAAATTTGGTATTGCAGAACTACGCTTGACTAGAGGCTAACATGTTTGAAAAAAAAATGAGTTTTTAAAATGCAATTCAAAACATGTTTGAGCATGCCTTTACAAAAACCTTTGATGCTAAGCTTAAAAACACATGATGCATGAAGATTCCAATAATAAAAAAGTATGAGAGTTCAAGCTAATGAAAATGAATGTATCCAATCTAATTGCAAGCTAATGAAAACCCTAACAGCAGGGTGTTGCTATTTACTATCCTAGAGATAGTGTTTACTGATCTTGATCATGAGTTTGAGGTTCTTAGATCCTGAATTGGTTTTATAGCCTTATAGGTACTTGATCCCTGAGTCAAGTGGGTCAAAAGTTTTTTAAAACTATCCACAAGGCTCACTTATTTCCAACCCTAGTCCCTATTGTGTTTGTGATACTAACTTTGCAAGTTCATGTCCTCTCCATATGGCCCATAAGACTTTTACTTTCTTTTTATGGTTATTGGTTTATTTAAGGCTATGTGTAAAGGGCATCATGGTTTCCTTGGTTTCCTGTGAAAGGAAAAGGCATGATGAATTTCCCTATAGCCCTTTTATTTCCATTATTAGATTATCATGTAAGTCTCATCGTCGAGGCATAGGAATTTATGTGATTTTCTAATTTGTAAATTCCGGTGGTGTCCGAGGCGAAGAAGTAAAGTGAAGTTGGACTCCTAATCAAAAAGTTTGAAGATTACCAAAAGAGTTTTGAAGATGCACAAAGAGTTTGAGGAATCCCAAAGTTTTGGAAAGTCTAAGAAGTCTATTCCGCTTGGTCCATGTGGAGGAGAGGACTAGTTTCTATTTTTTCACTTTCTATTTATCGATTTTTGCTTTTATAAGATGTTTCCAAATATGATCCAAGCATAGTAGTTACCAAAATTGGTCAAATAAAATTAATTTTGAACAAAGTTCTAATTAGTGTTGGTGGACCTATGAGATGGACCCAATGGTAACACTAATTTTAAAAACTAGACTTTTCTTAAATTTAACTTGACTTGGAACCAATCATTGGTCATATCATGAGATGATTTGATATGTGGACCCTAATACCTAAAAAGGAAATCCTCAATTCTAAAATATTAAGTGGGAACGGGGCATTTAAACTAAGAAATCCGTATGGTTTTCCACTATAGGTCCATTGTAAGGAAAGTATTAGCCTCACGCCATCTTAAGAATGGTCTTTCCCCACGAAGGGCTTTTATATGTCTGGTTATTAGATATGGATCTCCTATGGATAGTATTGGTGAGGCAGTGTGGGGGCCCACTCCCCAAGGAGGAGCTGCCTACAACGGTTATCAAGCAATGCTAGTTGGTGGGTCACACTTAACTAAAATAGTGATGTAGATCCCCAAGGATTTGCCTCATGTATTTTAGAAACCAAAGCTAATCGGGAGTCATACATTATTTGGTATGAGATACCTAGATGTTAATGAATGATGGGGATCATAGATAGTTAGTCTTAATCCTAATTTTGACCAACTTTGATCTGCACCAATCTAAGTGGTATTCGCACTCCCCAAGAAGGCATACCCCAAGGGATTAGGATTCCGATGTATTCTAAATTTAGTAGTTATGAGAATTTCCACATAAATTTGGTAGAATACTAAACCCTAATGTCATTTATATTCTTTAATTGAATGTATGGTTATGTGCTACAGTTCTTCAGCATGAATTCAAATATTCTCAATCCACTTGCGACCATCCTCAACCAGAATGAGTTAGTAGGATTCAACTATGTGGACTGGAAAAGGAACCTAGATATTGTCCTGACTGCTTCATGATATAAATATGTCCTTACCACACCCTGCACTAAGGAGCCTGGGCCAGATGCATCATAGGATCAGAAGGACCTTTACACCAAATGGATCAAAATGATGAGATGGCCAAGTGCTATATGCAGGCATCCATGTCTAGTGTTTTACAATACCAACATCAATCATATAAGACTATATCTGATATCATATCGAACTTAAAGGAGATGTTTGGGGACCAGGGTAGGCCTGGTAGGCAGGCAGCTATGAGGGTGCTGATGAGCACTAAGATGGTTGTGGGAACTCCAGTATAGGAACACATGCTTAAGATGATGGATTCATTGAATGAGCTAGATGTATTGGGTGCTGCGATTGACGCAGAATCACAAATCGACATGATCACCGAGTCGCTACTAGATTCATTCAACCATTTCAAGATTAATTACAATATGAATAAGATAAATCTGACTTTAGCTGAGCTGTCTAGCCAGCTGGTAGCAACTGAGGGCACCATGAAGAAGAAGCCAACTGCCCTAATGACAGAAAAGTCATTTGCCAGGTCCAAGCCGAAAGGCAAAGGCCGGAAAGGCAAAAAGAAATCAATCCCCAAGGGTCCTAAGGTGGAGAATTGTGCTACTGGTGGTGCGGAAAAGGCTAAAGGTACATGACCAAAAGGAAAGTATTTCCACTGTGGTATGACAGGACATTGGAAGAGGAATTGTCCTGATTTTCTATCTAAGAAAAAGACCTCAGGTATAATTGAGTTACTTGTTTCTGAAGTTAATTATGCAACTAGTACTTCAGAACCCTGGTGTGTTGACTCAGGTGCAACTAATCACATCTGTAGTTCGTTGTAGGGGTTCTAGGAAACCAGGAGGCTTAGTGGCGAAGAAATCACTGTTAACTTGGGATCGGATGCTAAGGCAAAGGCGGTTTCAGTGGGAGTAGTAACTTTGTTATTTTCAGATATTAAATTGGTTTTGTCAGATACATTGTATGCACCGTCTTTACAGCGGAATTTAATTTCAGTTTTTAGTTTGGTGAATAAAAGTTATTCTATTACTTTTGGTACTGAAGTTGTCATAAAGAGGAACGGTACTTTTATATGTTCTGGCAAGATAACCAATGGACATTATTCGATAACTCACAGAATGCATGATATATGATACCGAAATAATTAATAGACCATCATTAAAGAGGAAGTCACCTTCATCTAATCCAACAAAACTTTGACACCTGAAGCTAGGTCATATTAACCTAAATAGGGTTGACAAGCTAGTGAAAGATGGTATCTTGCCTTCATTGGTGGTAGAATCAAAACCTGTCTGCGAGTCCTGTTTGGAAGGCAAAATGACCAAACGACCTTTTTCATTCAAGGGCAATAAGGCCAAAGATTTATTGGAATTACTGCATACTGATATGTGTGGACCCATAAATGTCAGAGTCAGAGGAGGATACGAGTACTTCATCACTTTCACAAATGATTACTCAAGATATGGATACCTATACCTTATGCACCACAAGTCCGAGGCTTTTGAAAAGTTCAAAGAGTTTCGAGTGGAAGCGGAAAAGCAAATAGGTAAAAGTATCAAGATTCTTCGATCAGATCGAGGAGGGGAATATCTCTCAACTAAATTTATGGGATACTTATCAGAGAATGAGATTCTATCCCAGTTATCTGCTCCTGATATTCTTCAATAAAGTGGAATAGCAGAAAGAAGGAACCAGACTCTTTTAGATATAATCAGGTCAATACTGAGTTTCTCAGGATTACCTATATCCTTTTAGGGATATGCGTTGGATACTGCAATGTACATACTAAACCTCATACCATCTAAGTCTGTACCTAAGACTCTCCGGGAGTTGTAGTCCGGGTGAAAGCCTAGTCTAAAACATTTACATATTTAGGGTTACACATGTGCTGAAGGTTAAGAGGGATAAGTTGGAATCGAAGTCAGAATTATGCACTTTTGTAGGATATCTTAAACGAACTAAAGATTGGTTATTCTATAATCCTGGAGAGCAGAAAGTGCTTATCAGTACCAATGCTGTTTTTCTGGAGGAAGATTATATGATTGACTGGAAATCTTTAGAGAATGTTATCTTGGAAGAAATTCAAGAGCGATCAATTTCAAATCCAAGTACAACCGAACTTGTAGAGAATCCACCCATACCCGACCCAGTAGTTACACCAGTGCCTCATCATAGTGGGAGAATTGTCAAGCCTCCTGACAAGTTCTCGTTCTTGGGAGAATCTTACGAGGCAATCCCGGAAGAATAGGAACAAGATCCCTGCAACTATGATGAAGCAATTAATAACATAGACTCGGGACGTTGGCATAATGCTATGAAAACTGAGATGGAGTCTATGTACTCCAATCAGGTCCGAATACTTTTGGACTTGCCTGCCAATATTAAACCTATTGGGTGCAAGTGGGTCTACAAGAGAAAAGGAGGACCAGGTGGAAGAGTTAAGACCTTTAAGGCCAGACTTGTTGCGAAAGGGTATACTTAGAAAGAGGGTATTGATTATGAGGAAACTTTCTCGCCGGTAGCCATGCTCAAGTCCATCCAGATACTCTTATCCATTGCGGCTCATCTCGATTACGAGATTTTGCAAATGGATGTCAAGACGGAGTTTCTCAACGGCCATCTTGAGGAAGACATCTATATGATGCAGACAGACGGTTTTGTAGCTAAAAACTAAGAGCAAAGAGTTCGCAAACTGCAGAAGTTCATTTATGGACTGAAGTAGGCATCCCGAAACTGGAACATCTGTTTTGACTAGGCAATCAAGTCATTTGGTTTTTATCAGAAACTGAATGAGTCATGTGTGTATATAAAAAGTGAAGGAGAAAGGGTAGTTTTTCTGGTTTTATATGTTGATGACATCCTTCTCCTTGGGAGAGACGTAGGAATGTTGTCAACAGTAAAAGTTTGGTTAGCCAAGACTTTTGATTTGAAGGACTTGGGAGAAGCTAGCTACATCCTAGGGATCAAACTTCATTGAGACTGGAAAAATAGGATGATTGGCTTATCCCAAACTGCGTACATAGATAAGGTACTAGTACGGTTTACTATGCAAGACTCCAAGAAGGGTATCACACCTTTTAGGCATGGAGTGCACCTTTCTAAGGATCAGTGTCCCAAGACACCTGAGGAAAAGGAGCAGATGAGAGTGATATCATACGCTTCGGTTGTTGGTAGCCTCATGTTTGCTATGCTTTTTACTAAACCGGATATCTATCACGCAATGGCCTAGTCAGTAGATATCAGTCTAACCCAGGTCCTGACTATTGGACTACTGTGAAATATATTCTCAAATACTTGAGAAGGACTAGAGATTACATGTTGATTTACGGCAGCGATGAGTTGATTACAGTCGGATACACAGATTTTGACTTCATGTCAGATAAGGATTCCAGGAAATCAACTTCTGGTTATGTGTTTATGTTTAGCGGCGGAGCAATCAGCTGGAGGAGTATTAAACCAGAATGTACCGCTGATTCCACCTCAAAGGTTGAACATGTAGTGGCTTGTGAAGCAGTTAAGGAAGCAATATGGCTCAAAAGATTCCTTCTGGAACTTGGAGTGGTACCTTTGGCGCGACAGCTGCTCACAGTTTTCTGTGACAGCGGCGGGGCAGTCGCTCAGTCTAAGGAACCCAGGAGCCAGAAAAGCCAAAAGCACAAGATAGCATCTACGGATAATCTGACAGATCCCTTTACTAAGCCTTTGACCAGAAAAGTTTTTGACCAACATGTAGACGGGTGGGCATGAGATACAATTCTGACTAGCATTAAGCCCAAGTGCGAGATTGTTAGATTATATGGTCTCAATCCAATGGAAGATGTAATAAATTGATTTATTTCATTATTTATCAATATAATCATACTTTACTTTCATGAGATGAATTATTTTTTATTACTTTCTTCCACATAACCAATACGAACGACATGATGGTTCATGAGATGGACTAGAGCCCACAAGTATGTTAAATGTGACACATGTGTGTGTTAGAATCACACGATCATTGAGAGGGGGGGGGGGTGAATTAGTGATGTCCCAATAATTTTTACTTGAATACTAGTAAGTCCAAATAATCAAAGCAATAATCAATCAATCACAGGAGCACAACGTTTTAACGTGGTTCACCCAAAGGCTACATCCACGGTGCAACGACTACCCGGACACCAATCCGTGGCTAGTCTTACTTGATTAATTTCTGAAGCTTCAACTTCAAGGAGCACCCACCCCTGTTTCAGATAGCACCCACTATCTAGGAAGCAACAACTCCCTTTACAATTTCGTCTGCACCAACAGACAGGATCACCAAACCCCAATACCAAGCACCCACTTGATATTTTACAATGATTAGAAAAAAACCCTTTACAAAAATTAATCTCTCACTCTCAATCCCATACAATCAGACTCTTTAATAAATATGAATTGAGAGACACTTATCTGAAGAAACTACTGATGAAGAACCATCTTCTTGATGCCAGAGTTTCTTCTTTACTTGCTGTGATGAAATCACAGCAGTAACTCCTTGCAAGCTCACACACACTCACAAATCTTCTCTCTGTTTCTGTGTGTGTTCTTGTATCTGTGTATTTTTCAAACGATCCCTAGCATGCCTTTATATAGGATCTGCCAACCCTAATTCGAGATTGCAAAAGGACTGGGAGATGTTTTTTTGGAAACTCCTGCAAGGATTAGAAAAGATCTCCTGTTTCTTTTCTTGCAACTTTCTGTTTTTTTTTTTTTTACACTTCTTCAAGAATTAGAAGTGACTCCCTGTTTCCTCTCGTGCGACTTTCTGTTTTGAGCTTTGCACTTGATCGTCCTCAGAGCTTGAACGAGCTTTGCACTTTACCGAGCTTCTCAGTGCTTGAGCGATCTTTGCGCTTTACCGAGCTTCTTGTTTTTACCGGGCTCAACGCTTGATGCTTTAAACAGACTTGACGCTTGACACTTTTACCGAACTGAGCTGTCATGGCTGGGATCAGTGCTTTACCGAGTTCAACACTTGATTCCTCTCCGAACTGAGTTGTCATGTCCGAGCTCCATGCTTTTACCGATCTCTTTGCTTTTGTTACCGTAACTGCTCTAAGGCTTTCTGTGCCGAGCTGAGTTACCGATCTCATGACTTGTTGCCATAACTGTGCCAATGCATTCTGTGCCGAGCTGAGTTACCGATCTCATGACTTGTTACCGTAACTGTGCCAATGCATTCTATGCCGAGCTGAGGCATTATGTGCTGTGCCGAGCTTCTGTGCCGAGCTGAGGCATCATGTGCTGTGCTGAGCTGAGGCATCATCTGCTGTGCCCGTGTGACAATGTGTTGACAATAATTCCAACACACAATGCCAAGCTTCAAACAACAAACTCTCTTCAAAATCGAACAATCTCCCCCTTTGGAATTGTTGGCAACACTTGGAACATGTTAACCATCAATCAATTTTGCACACAGGTTTCTGTTCTGTTCTGAAATGATGTAGCATGTAGCATGTCTTCTCTGTAATTCTGTAACATCTGTAGCATGTCTTCTCGGTAATTTTGTAACATTTGTAGTATGTCTTCTCGGTAATTACAGTCTCCCCCTGAATTGGCAACACTTTATTCTCCCCCTTTGACAACAATTACAAAGGAACGTGCTTAGGAGCAAAAAGAATAGCAAAAATGCATGCTCCCCCTTACAAGAAGGTCTCCTAATGCTTGGGAGAGTGAGTAACTCCCAATTTCTTTCGAAGATACTCGAAGACTTCCTTCGGTAGAGGCTTTGTGAAGATATCAGCCACTTGTTCAGTGGTTGGAACATATTCCAATTTGACCTCACCGTCAGCAACCTTTTCTTTGAGAAAGTGATAGCGTATTGCAACATGCTTTGTGCGGGAGTGTTAGACAGGGTTCTTGGAGATAATTATAGCACTTGTGTTGTCGCAGTAGATTGGCGTAGGATCTCTCGTCTGAATACCGAGATCTGAGAGCATTTGACGCATCCATAGGACCTGGGTACAGCAAGTTGCTGCTGCATGTACTCTGCTTCCTCTGTAGAAAGTGAAACTGAATCTTGTTTCTTGCTGTGCCAAGCCACTAATCTTTCACCAAGATAGAATGCACCTCCACTTGTGCTTTTGCGATCATCTACACATCCAGCCCAGTCAGCATCAGAATATGCAATGAGAGTGAATGTTTTACCTTTTGGATACCAGATGCCGAGCTCCAGAGTGCCCTTGAGATACCGAAATATCCTCTTCACTGCTGTAAGGTGCTCTTCTGTTGGTGATGCCTGAAATCTCGCCACCATACATACCGCCTGTAGAATGTCCGGTCTTGTACCAGTCAGGTAGAGCAAGCTCCCTATCATTGATCGGTAAGTGGTGTGATCAACTGATGGAGCCTTGTCATCTTTGCTTAGCTTTGTGTTAGTGGACATAGGCGTGCTTACTGGCTTGCTGTCTTCCATGTTGAACCGTTTCAGCATCTCCTTGATGTACTTCAACTGAGATATGAAGATACCATGCTTCAGCTGCTGCACTTGGAGACCAAGGAAGAAACTTAGCTCTCCGAGCATGGACATTTCAAATTCATTCTTCATCTCTTCAGCAAAATTTCTACACAACTCCTCGTCATTACCACCAAAGATTATGTCATCGACATAAACTATGACAACCAGTTGGTTACTTTGATTTGTTTTGACATAGAGATTGCTATCAACCATTCCTTTACCGAAACCAATCTTGCGAAGATAACTGTCCAGCCGTGCATACCAGGCCCTCGGTGCTTGTTTCAGGCCATATAATGCC
Organism: Camphora micrantha; assembly: GCA_003546025.1. Taxonomy (NCBI): domain Eukaryota; kingdom Viridiplantae; phylum Streptophyta; class Magnoliopsida; order Laurales; family Lauraceae; genus Camphora; species Camphora micrantha. The sequence continues at coordinate 50,110 of QPKB01000022.1, read as the reverse complement.
TTTCTCAACTTACACACCAGGTCTGAACTATTGCTCAAGAGAAAGCCATCTGGTTGCTCAATGTAAACCTCTTCATTAAGTAGCCCATTCAAAAAGGCTGACTTCACATCCATTTGAAAAACCTTGAAGTTCTTGTATGCAGCCAATGCTAGGAACATGAGTATGGCTTCCAGACGAGCCACTGGTGCGAAGGTTTCTTCAAAATCTATGCCTTCAATTTGAGCATAGCCTTTACAAACTAACCTTGCTTTGTTTCTCACAACTTGTCTATCTTCATTCAGCTTATTTCTAAAGACCCATTTAGTACCTATGACATTCTTATCAACAGGTCTAGGGACTAAATCCCAAGTGGAGTTCTTCTCTATTTGCTCTAACTCCTCATGCATAGCCTTTAACCAATTTTCATCAAGGCTTGCTTCAGCCACTGTCTTGGGTTCGATCATTGATACTAGTGAAAACGTGTTTGCCACACTATGTCTAGTTTGAACACCAGCCTTAGGATTTCCAATTATTTGATCCTTAGGATGTTGTTCTACCCAAGTGTTGTGCTTTTTAGGAGTAGCAGCTTCTGAACCGTCCCTTGATTCCTTAGAATCATTAGGTTCAGTCCTTTCATCATCCAACTTAGACGCGTCCTCATAAACCGGACTTTCTTCACAGGTTACATGCATGGGTTCATAATGTTCATCAATTCTGACATCAGCACTTTCTATGATTTTGCTGGTCCTTTTGTTAAGACATCTATATGCCTTGCTAGTGGAGGAGTAACCCAGAAATGTACCTTCATCAGCTCTTTCTTCAAATTTTCCCAGATTCTGTTCAAGTCGCTTAATGAAGCATTTGCTGCCAAATATCTTGAAGTGTTTGACTGAAGGCTTCCGTCCAAACCATAACTCATATGGTGTTTTATCTTCATGTCGCCTAATCATGCATCAATTCTGAATGTATACAGCTGTATGGACTGCTTCCTTCCAATATCTGCCAGCAAGTTTGCTCTCAACCAGCATAGTGCGTGCCATTTCCTGCACAGTGCGGTTCTTGCGTTCAACTACTCCATTCTGTTGTGGAGTTCTAGGGGCTGAGTATTGTCTTTGAATCCCATGATGCTCGCAGAACTTGGAGAATTCTTCAGATGTGAATTCGCCTCCACGATCAGACCTTAACGTCTTGATCTTCTTCCCTAGCATGTTTTCAACCTGTGCTTTGAACACTTTGAACCGATCAAGTGCTTGATGTTTATGTTTTAAAAATAAAACCCATGTCATTCTAGTATAATCATCAATGCATAACATGAAATACTTATCTCCATTGGTGCTTTGAGTTCGCATTGCTCCGCAAAGATCAGTGTGCACAAGCTCAAGAGGTTTTCTAGTGTGATGCTCCTTTGTCTTGAATACCACCCTCGTTTGCTTTCCCTTTTGACAAGAATTGCAAACATGGTTGGAAGGCTTCTTTATCATTGACATGCCTCTTACCGCCTTTGTGTTGCTAATCTTTGACAGATTGTCAAAGTTTAGATGCCCGAGGCGCTTGTGCCACAACCAGCTTTCCTTCATTTGGCTCAATAAACAGGATTTTTCCAATTCATCAGACAGAGTGTAGAGATTGCCTGTTGTTCTTGACCCTGTAGCCAGTGTTTTGCCATTGCTACATTTCTTGATTGCGAACCCACTCTTTGTGAAGATTACCTCATGACCTTTGTCACAGATCTGACTTACACTTAGCAGGTTGTATTTAAGTCCAGATACATACAACACTTCCTCAGAACTGATCTTGCCTTTTTTCAGCTGAACAGCACCTTTGCCACAGATTTTGGCGCCGTCGTTGTTGCCGAATTTTACAGAGCCACCCTCAAAGTGTTATAGGTTTGTGAACTTGTTTTTGTCACCGGTCATATGACTTGAACAGCCACTGTCAAGGATCCATGGTGCTGTCTTCTTTTGAGCATTGAAGGCGGTTTGCACAATGAGGGATTCCTTAGATTCTTCTGCCTTTTTCTTCACCCTCCAGACCTTGACCAATTTGTGTTTCTTCTCAACCTGAAATCGGTTAGCAATATGCAGCCTGCAGTCCCTAGCCAAGTGACCAAAGTTGTAACACTTGTGACACTCAATGTTGTGGCTACTTAGGACTGAGAAAGGGTTCCTAGTTGCAGTCTTACTGGGTTTAACATGAAGTCTACATTCAGCTATTTTATGTCCATATCTATTACAATTGAAACAATAACCATAAAAACTGAATTTTCTTTTCTTGAATGGCTGGTTAGTCTTCACATGTATGGTTTCTTTCTTAGGCTGGACGGTGGGCTTCACAGCTTTGGAAGGTGTAGCTGTCTGCTTCACAAACTTTGGTGGTGCTGTTGTTTTCTCAGGAGGTGCAACCTTGGAGGATTCTCCAGTCTCATATCCTAGACCGAACTTGATGTGGGAAGGCCTTTGAACTTCCAGCAGATTGTTTAGCTTCATTGTTCCATTTATTGCTTGGAGCACTTTGAGCTTTTGATTAAGTTTTAAATTTTCAGCCCTTGCTCTAAGGATTTCATTCTCAAGTTTCACAGCCTCCTCAGTTTTGATACTAACTTGGTTTTCCAGAATTTCAATGGTTCTCTTAAATTCTTCAACTTGAGTCTTTAAGGAAATTACAGAATTTTCAGCATCATGGAGGAGTTTCAGATTTTTCTTACTTGTTTTTCGCTCCAAGCTTAACTCCTTAAGTGCCGCAATGAGTTCTCCTTCGAGATTGACCTCGGCCTCATCATCTTCCTCGAGGTTGACCTCGGCCTCATCATCTACTACGAGGTTGACCTCGTCCTTATCATCTACTGCGAGGTTGACCTCGGCCTCATCATCTTCCAGCTTCAGCTCTTCCTCCTCTTGCACAGTGACCATGAAGAGTGCTTCATTCGACTCAGCTGAGTCGTCATTGTCTGAACTTTCAGATGCATCATTGGTGTGATGATTGATGAAGCTTTTAGTCTTTCCTATTTTGCTGAACCTCTACTTTCTCTGATTCTTATCAGCATAAGAGTCTTCTTCATTATTGTCCTTGAATGGACACTTTGCAGCAAAGTGGCCAACACCGCCACAATTGAAGCACTTGAAAGGTAACTTTCCCTTGTACTTTCCGTTGCTGCCTTTCTTCAATCTTCTGACGAATTGAGCCTCAAGCTCATCATCAGAATCATCACCGAGATCAGCATCCTTCACCTTTTTCTGTACCTTGAAGGCTGCCTCTCTGTCAGATGAGGATGTCTTGCCTATGCGCATCTCATAAGCAGTCAAAGATCCATGAAGCTCATCCATGGAGAAGACATTCAGATCTTTTGCTTCTTCTATCGCGGACACTTTGGAGTCGAACCGAGGCCGAAGAGATCTGAGTATCTTTTTAACGATGACTGGCTTCTTGATCTCCTTTCCCATCCCACGGATGGAATTGCTCACTTCATTGACTCGCAGCATGTAAGTGTCAACGTTCTCGTCTTCCATCATGTGAAGAGATTCAAACTGAGAGCGATAAGTCTGAAGCTTTGCCTCTTTAATCTTCTCATCACCCTCATGTAACTCTGTAGCTTGTCCCAGATTTCTTTGGCCGTTTTGCACATCATGACTTTGACAAGCTCGCTGTCTACAAGGCCGCTATAGAGAGCATTCTGCGCCTTGGAGTCGTTGTCTGCTAACTTCTTTGTTGTAGCATCAGTGGGTATGACAGAAGCGTTGTAGCCAACCTTTACAGCCTCCCAAACATCATAGCCAAGTGACTTAATGTAAGCCTGCATCCTTAGCTTCCAGAAGGAGTAGTTAGTACCATCAAATAGTGGTGCTTTTGTGTTCCCAGTATTGGACCCCATGTGATTCGTTTAGAGATCACCCTCAGCGCGTTAATGCTTGCTAAAGGAACCTTGCTCTGATACCAATTGTTAGAATCACACGATCACTGAGAGGGGGGGGGGGGGGGTGAATCAGTGATGTCCCAATAATTTTTACTTGAATACTAGTAAGTCCAAATAATCAAAGCAATAATCAATCAACCACAGGAACACAAGGTTTTAACGTGGTTCACCCAAAGGCTACATTCACGATGCAACGACTACCCGGACACCAATCCGTGGCTAGTCTTACTTGATTAATTTCTGAAGCTTCAACTTCAAGGAGCACCCACCCCTGTTTCAGATAGCACCCATTATCTAGGAAGCAACAACTCCCTTTACAATTTCGTCTGCACCAACAGACAGGATCACCAAACCCCAATACCAAGCACCCACTTGATATTTTACAATGATTAGAAAAAAACCCTTTACAGAAATTAATCTCTCACTCTCAATCCCATACAATCAGACTCTTTAATAAATATGAATTGAGAGACACTTATCTGAAGAAACTACTGATGAAGAACCATCTTCTTGATGCCAGAGTTTCTTCTTTACTTGCTGTAATGAAATCACAGCAGTAACTCCTTGCAAGCTCACACACACTCACAAATCTTCTCTCTGTTTCTGTGTGTGTTCTTGTATCTGTGTACTTTTCAAACGATCCCTAGCATGCCTTTATATAGGATCTGCCAACCCTAATTCGAGATTGCAAAAGGACTGGGAGATGTCTTTTTGGAAACTCCTGCAAGGATTAGAAAAGATCCCCTGTTTCTTTTCTTGCAACTTTCTGCTTTTTTTTTTTACACTTCTTCAAGAATTAGAAGTGACTCCCTGTTTCCTCTCGTGCGACTTTCTATTTTGAGCTTTACGCTTGACCGTCCTCAGAGCTTGAACGAGCTTTGCACTTTACCGAGCTTCTCAGTGCTTGAGCGATCTTTGCGCTTTACCGAGCTTCTCAGTGCTTGAGCGATCTTTACGCTTTACCGAGCTTCTCAGTGCTTGAGCGATCTTTGCGCTTTACCGAGCTTCTTGTTTTTACCGGGCTCGACGCTTGATGCTTTAAACAGACTTGACGCTTGACACTTTTACCGAACTGAGCTGCCATGGCTGGGATCAGTGCTTTACCGAGTTCAACACTTGATTCCTCTCCGAACTGAGTTGTCATGTCTGAGCTCCATGCTTTTACCGATCTCTTTGCTTTTGTTACCGTAACTGCGCTAAGGCATTATGTGCCGAGCTGAGTTACCGATCTCATGACTTGTTACTGTAACTGTGCCAATGCATTCTGTGCCGAGCTGAGTTACCGATCTCATGACTTGTTACCGTTACTGTGCCAATGCATTCTATGCCGAGCTGAGGCATTATGTGCTGTGCCGAGCTTCTGTACCGAGCTGAGGCATCATGTGCTGTGCCGAGCTAAGGCATCATCTACTGTGCCCGTGTGACAATGTGTTGACAATAATTCCAACACACAATGCCAAGCTTCAAAAAACAAACTCTCTTCAAAATCCAACAGTGTGTTGATAAGATCCACATATGGGAGACATATGTCACAAATCCTATAATTAAATTGATTTACAACCGGTGATGAGATTGGGCATCTCATCTGATAAGGTTGCAGCACTTTGATCACTATGAGATATTGTGATTTGTCTCGATCATCAAAATGTAAGATTCTGAATCATGATGCTGGTACATTGGATGTATTGAAGAACCATGAGAAGCACCTTATGAAACACTGTCTATACTTTAAGGTCTGCTCTCATAATTCCCTAGCAATAGGCTCATAATCCTGAGACAATAATGAACTCAAGTTTCTGTCTATTCATTTGCTTTGAGTCACCAATGAGTGAGGCCAACTGTAGGTCAACATCTCGGTGTCTTGGATACGTGGTAGTAGGACTCTGGGACATTCAATAGTCAAGATGGAATCTATCTACATTATCCCCTTGTGCTAATTAATGAATTTATCATTAGCAAGTGCGCACCCATCTCAATTAAGAGTTAATTGGATGGTACTGATGATTACTATAATTAATTGGGTCTCAAGTATAATAAGATATGGATCTAATTTGGTGGACAGATCCAATTGATCCATGGATATAGATGGAGGGGCCTATGATGTGTTTAATTTTTACAGGACTTTTGCCATACTCTTAATCTTGATTTTATGCTAGTTTGCCTTTTATTTTCTTTATTTTATCATATTTTCATCTATTTTTATGTAGGAGGAAATAAACTCATAAAACCATGGATTTTGGAATGGAAAACAAGTTTTGGACAGCTAAAACCTTAGTCCAATCGTGGTCTTACTTGGACTTCGAATTTGGACCATGAGGAAGCCCATTTAGAAGCCGATTGAAGTTGAAAAACGTCCTTTCCTGAAATTCCAAAACCAATGTCACTAAAACAGGCATAACTTTTTCCCGAAAACTCCATTTTGGGAGATCTCGGTGGCTACAGAAAGATAAGAAAGAGCCCTTCAATTTTGCTGGGCCAGCTTGTCTCCAATCGTCCGTTATCAAGGAGTAAATCGCACCACAATGCACTGATAGTGAAACTTTCCATTCCTGGAACATTCCTCTGTAATTCGGGCATAACTTTGGCAAGAGAGATCGGATTTGATTGATTAAAGTTGCTGAGCAAAGATAAGAAGAAGATCTTTGATTTTTCTGTTGACAACTCTCTGAAATTAAGGTGTTTTGATAGCAAAATGTGGGCGTCAAGACAGAGGACAAAAATTGCCAGTTGGAGAATTCAATTTTGAAAGGAAATAAAGAGGGGATCGAATATTCACAATGGGACTGTTTTTCTTTGTTATAAAGTGTGAACCGAGGAGGGAGGATGGAATCAAGAGAGGAAATGGCGCTTCAAGCAGGAGGTCGAAAATCTGCAGAATTGGAGTTCATCAACGATTGAGGTTCTCGATCTACATAGAGTTTCCTTCTTAACTCTTTCATCTTTCTTTGTATAATTTTCATTATGAATTTTAGAATTATTATGGTTTGTTTTGTTTAGAATATGAACTAATTTCTATTTCTAAGGCTACGATGTAGCCTCTCCATGACAATCTCGAGTCTTATTTCTATGTGATCATAATTTTATCATTCCTTTTGAGTATACGTCATTGATTTTAATACTTTCAATTATTTGGCCACTAGTTGAATGATTTGTTGTGCATGTTAATTCGAGAGATGATGCATGCGGTTTAGCTTCGTATGATGTATGCCATGAATTGAACGAAAGACAAGAATGTGCCAACGTGATTTATGTGGCTTTTATGTGAAATATTATTAATCTTAAAGTGCTTAAATACTTTTAAATTTGCATAGACATATCGCGGGTTATCGTATGTTGAGTAATTCTAATTCTACTCGAGAGAGGGTCTTAGATAAAGTATAATATTTTGCCGTCAAATAGGATGATAATTGATTGATTGTATGGTTAGGATTTGGACTTGGATTGGTTAGGTGAGTCGGATGCCTTAGTGTTTTCTTCTTGGGTGAAATCCTCTTTTTAAGTGTCTGGTAAATTCTTCTTTTGTTGATTTAATTTAATTTGTTGCTGTCTTTCAAATTCAAAATCCACCACTTTTCTTGATTTTCAAATAACTTAGAATTAGAACAATTTCAATAGTTAATAGGTAAGTAGTCCTTGTGGGTTCGACATCTTTCTTATCATTATATTACTTGGTACGATTTCGTGCACTTGTGAAATTCATCAACAGCCTACTTGTGGTAATAGGGAAGTTTAGGGTCTTCTTTGTAATTTATTCCTAAGACTGAAGTGCAATTGCATTTATACAGTGGAGTTATTAGCAATTAACAGTAGGCCCGGATTGCACATAAGATGTGGGGTCGGTGTCCCAGTTAGAGCCAGCTTTCTATGGAATCCCTAGTGGTCCCCATGCTAGCCCAATTATTAGATCATTGATAATTCTACTTGAACTCAAAAGGAAAGAAATTAGAAAGTTACTATTTCTATTTGAAATTAGACTTCTAATAGTGGTAATAGTAAGTTACTAATTGTTATGGAAGTGAGACTTCTAATAATAATTAGAAAGAAGATAGTTACTAATTCTTATCAATGTAAGATTTCTATTTTAATCAGAAAGAGGATGTTACATAGGGCTATAAATAAGGGAACCAAACCCCTTGGATAACTACCTTGGAATCCACGCCCAATAGTGTGAGAGTTGCACTCCCTCCTTTCTCTTCTTCTTCTAGTTTTATTAGAGCTTCTAGTTGATTTTCTCTTGGAGATTCCACCATTCTTCTTGAGAAAAGAGATCTAAAACGGGTTATAGTGTGGAAGACAATAAGGTCTTGGAGATCCTTAATTCGTTATAAGAAGAGTTCTTGTTCAAGATAATTGTCTTCTCAATTAGAGCGCTACCAAGCTCCAAAGGTATAATCTACTTCCTTATATGTCGTGGATTTATTTTGGCTGCATGGTGTTGCTATTTACTATCCTAGAGATAGTGTTTACTGATCTTGATCATGAGTTTGAGGTTCTTGGATCCTGGATTGGGTTTTATGGCCTTGTGGGTACTTGATCCCTGAGTCAAGTGGGTCAAAAAATTTTGAAACCTATCTACGAGGCCCACCTATTTCCAAGAAGGACCGAAGTCCCAAGGACTTTGTGGGTTCAGAGTCCTTTGTATATATGCCTTTAGGGTTTGCATTCTTTTGACTATTTAAAATTGTCTTAGGGCTTCCCTTAAATGTTATTTTATGATTTTAGATTTTCTTATATCAGTAGGTAATAGATTTTGGAGAATTTTCAATCTTATATGTAGTAAATTATGTGGTTATGCTTGGGAATTCGTGGATTAGGATGTGATGACCCCTAATTATTAAAAAAGTGAAAATTTGAGAATTTTATTTGGCCATGGACCACTAAGTGTGGATCTTTGCTGGTCGACTCCTACGAGGGTTTGAATAAGGCCTTAAAAACCCTAGCATATCATGGTTCATGTAGATTTGAGGAATTCCACATAAGACTTCGCTAGGGTTTGTTTATAATCAATGTTAAGCCTTGTTTATATAATCGTACATGAACGACACTAGGGTTTCAGACCTAGGTAATCGTAACTATTTGACAGCAGAATTATTAAGGTTTATGTGTAATGAAGTGAAAAGGGGGTGTAAAGTTATTGTCCCATGGTAGCAGAAACCCCATATAAATGTGATATGTATTAAGTGGCATGGAGCATAGGGATACATCTTGTTGACTGAACCTGTTTGGTAGGACTCTTAGGCCATTGACCATAGGACATTGTGAAGAATTGGAAATTTCTATATCCAATGTATGTCGTGTTGATATGGCTAGGTAATCTTGGGGATTTGATCTTGAATCTATAACTCTGAGACTTGTTAAGTGATTAATGAATTTGGACCAGCAGTGGGTGATGTTCTTATAGTTTGACATTTATATATGGATCATTATGAAGCATTCCGATGACTACGGAAACCTAAGGCTATGCCGTCATTATTTGAAGTAGGTGGGCCTCGTGGATATATTTTCAAAACTTTTGACCCACTTGACTCAGGGATTAAGTATCCATAAGCCCATAAATCATATCCAGGATGCAATCCCTCCCTCTCATCAATCATGTACAACAATATAACATATCTTAAAGATAGAAATCAGCAACACCATGCAACCAAAATAACCCACAACAAATAGAGAAGCAGATTATACCTTTGGAACCCAGTAGTGCTCTAATGGAGAAGAAGACAATTAACTTGATCAAGAACTCTTTTTAAAGCAATTTGGGATCTCCAAGACCTTGTTGTCTTCCACGCTATGACCCACTATCAAATCTTTTTTCTCAAGAAGATTGGTGGAAACTTCGAGAAAACCCAACTAGAAACTCCAATGAACTAGAAGAGAAAGAGAGGAGAGAAAACTGTCCTACTTCAAATAGAAATAATAACATTCTAATTCCTTCTTTTTAGAGTTCAAGTAGGATTAGTATTTTTCTAAAAACTTGGGCCAGCGTGGGGACTACTAGACATTCCATAGAAAGCTGGCTCCAACTAGGACACCCCGACCCCACATCTCATGTGCAATCCGAGCCCACAATTAATTACAAATAACACCACTATATAAATGCAATTGCACTCCAGTCTTATGAATAAATTACAAAGAAGACCTTAAACTTCTCGATTACCACAAGTAGGCCCCTCTATCAATCTCCATGAATCAATTGGAATAAATATGTCTCTTCCAATTTTAGATCTACATCTTATTATCCTTAAGCCCCAATTAATCACAGTGATCATTAGTACCAACAAATTAACTCTTAATCAAGATGGGTGCGCACTTACTAATGACATATTCATTAATTGGCACAAGGGGATAATATAGATAGATTCCATCTTAACTATTCAAAGTTCCCACAGTCCTACTACCACGTACCCAAGACACCGAGGTGTTGACCTACATTTGGCCTCACTCATTGGTGGCTCAAAGAAAATGAATAGATAGAAACTTGAGTTCATCAATGTCTTAGGATTGAGAGCCTGCTGGGGAATTATGAGAGCAGGCCTTAAAATCGAGACAGTGTTCCATAAGTTGCTTCTCATGGTCCTTCAATAAATCCAATGTACCAGCACCATGATCCAGAATCTTACATTCTGATGACCGAGACAAATCAAACAATCTCATAGTGATCAAAGTGTTGCAACCTTATCAGATAAGATGCCCAGTCTCATCACTGGTTGTGAAGATATTTAAGTATAAGATTTGTGACATATGTCTCCTGTGTGGATCTCATCCATACACATATATCACATCTAATATACTAATAGGACCCGGTTCATCTCATGAACCATTATGTCATATGTATTGGTCATGTGCATTAAGTAGTAAAACATCATTCATCTCATGAAAGGAAAGCATGATTTTATTGATAAATAAAGAAATTAATCAATTTATTACAACATTTAATGGATTGAGCCCATACAATCTAGCAATCTCCCACTTGGGCTCAATTCCAGTCAGAGTTGCATCTCATGCTCATCCCATCTACATGCTGCTCAAAGACTTTGGTAGTCAAAGGCATAGTAAAGGGATCTGCTAGATTGTCCGTAGAGGCTATCTTGGTAATAGCATTATCACCTCTCTGCACAATCTCTCTGACTAAATGATACTTCTTCTGTACATGATTTTGGCTTTTATGGCTTCTGAGCTCTTTGGACTGAGCGACTGCCTCGCTGCTGTCATAGTAAACTGTGAGCGGCTGTCGTGCCAGTGGTACCACCCAAGTTCCATAAGGAATCTCTTGAGCCATACTACTTCCTTAGCTACTTCACAAGCCGCTACATATTGAGCCTCTAAGGTGGAATCAGCAGTACATTCTTGTTTTATACTCCTCCAGTTGATAGCTCCACCACCAAGCATAAACACATAACCAGAAGTGAATTTCCTAGAATCCTTAACTGACATGAAGTCAGAATCTGTGTATCTGACTAGAATCAGCTCACCATTGCCATAAATTAACATGTAATCTCTAGTCCTTCTCAAGTATTTGAGAATATATTTTACAGTAATCCAATGTTCAGGTCCTAAATTAGACCGATATCTGCTGACTAGGCCCACTGCATGACAAATATCCGGTCTAGTATATAGCATAGCATACATGAGACTACCAACTGCCGAATCATATGGTATCAACCTTATCTGCTCCTTTTCCTCAAGTGTCTTAGAACACTGATCCTTGGAAAGGTACACTCCATGCCTGAAAGGTGTAATACCTTTCTTGGAGTCCTGCATAGCAAACCGTACTAGTACCTTATCTATGTATGCAGCTTGGGATAAGCCAATCATCCTATTTTTCCAATCTTGATAGAGTTTGAACCCTAGGATGTAGCTAACTTCTCCCAAGTCCTTCATATCAAATGTCTTTGCCAACCAAACTTTCACTGTTGACAACATTCATATGTCTTTCCTGAGGAGAAGGATGTCGTTGACATATAAAACCAGAAAAACTATCATGTCACCTTTACTTTTCATGTACACACATGACTCATCCGGATTCTGACAAAAATCAAATGACTTGATTGCCTGGTCAAAATGGATGTTCCAGCTTCGGGACGCCTACTTTAGTCCATAAATAGAATTATGCAGCTTGCAAACTTTTTGCTCTTGGTTTTTAGCTACAAAACCGTCTGGTTGCACCATATAGATGTATTCTTCAAGATGGCCGTTGAGAAACGCCGTCTTGACATCCATTTGCCAAATCTCGTAATCGATATGAGCAGCAATGGATAAGAGTATCTGAATGGACTTGAGCATTGCTACCAACGAAAAGGTTTCCTCATAATCGATACCCTCTTTCTGAGTATATTCTTTCGCAACAAGCCTGGCCTTAAAGGTCCCCACTCTACCATCTGGTCCTCTTTTTCTCTTGTAGACCCACTTGCACCCAATAGGTTTAATATTGGCAGGCAAGTCCACAATTGTCTAGACCTGATTGGAGTACATAGACTCCATATCAGCTTTCATAGCATCTTGCCAACGTCCCGAATCTACGTCATTAATTGCTTCATCATAGTTACAGGGATCTTGTTCTGGTTCTTCCGGGACTGCCTCGTAAGACTCTCCCAAGAACGAGAACCTGTCAGGGGTCCGACAATCCTCCCACTACGACGACGCACTGGTGTAACTATTGGGTTTGGTAAGGGCGGTTCTTCCTCAAGTTCGGTCATACTTGGATTTGGAATTGATAGCTCTTGAATCTCTTCCAAGATCACCTTATATAAAGATTTTCGGTCCATCATATAATCTTCCTCCAGAAAAACCATATTGGTGCTCCCCAGCACTTTCTGCTCTCTGGGATTATAAAATAACCAACCTTTGGTTCCTTTATAGGATATCCTATAAACGTGCATACTTTCGACTTCGTCGCCAACTAATCCATCTTAACCTTTAGCGCGTGTGCCAGACAACCCCAAATATGTAAATGTTGTAGACTAGGCTTTTGCCTGGACCACAACTCCCAAGGAGTCTTAGGTACAGACTTAGATAGTACGAGGTTTAGTATGTACATTGCAGTATCTAATGCGTATCCCTAAAATGATATAGGTAATTCTGAGAAACTCAACATAAACCTAATCATATCTAAAAGAGTCCGGTTCCTTCTTTCAGCTACTCCATTCTGTTGAAGCATACTAGGAGCAGGCAACTAGGACAGAATCTCATTTTCTGATAAGTATCCCATAAAATCAGCAGAGATATATTCCCCTCCTCGATCTGATCGAAGAGTCTTGATACTCTTACCTAATTGTTTTTCCGCTTCCGTTCAAAACTCTTTGAACTTTTCAAAGGCCTCGGACTCGCGGTGCATAAGGTATATATATCCATATCTTGAGTAATCATCTGTGAAAGTGATGAAATACTCATATCCTCCTCTGGCCTTGACATTAATGGGTCCACACACATCAATACGCACTAACTCCAATAAATCTTTGGCCCTATTGCCTTTAGATGAAAAGGGTCTTTTGGTCATTTTGCCTTCCAAACAGGATTCACAGACAGGCATTGGTTCTACCACTAATGAAGGCAAGATATCATCTTTCACTAGCCTGTCAATCCTACTTAGGTTTATATGACCTAGCCTCAAGTGCCAAAGTTTTGTTGGATTAGATGAAGGATACTTCCTCTTTAATGATGGTCTATTAATTGTTTCAGTATCATGTATCTTATACATCGTGGGAGTTAACAAATAAAGCTCATTGGTTACCTTGCCAGAACATATAAAAGTACCATTCCTCTTTATGACAACTTCAGTACCAAAAGTAATGGAATAACTTTTATTCACCAAACTAGAAACTGAAATTAAGTTCTGCCATAAAGGCAGTACAAATAATATGTCTGATAAAACCAACTTATTGTTTGAAAAACATAAAGTAACAACTCTCACTGAAACAACCTCTGCCTTATCGTCAAATCCTAGGTTGACAATGATTTCTCCGTCACTAAGCCTCATGGTTTCCCTGAACCCATACAACATATTACATATATGATTAGTTGCCCCGGAGTCCACACACCAGATTCTGAAGTACCAGTTCCAAAGCTAACTTAAAAAATAAGTGACCCAATCATACCTGAGGTCTTTTTCTTAGACAGATATTCTGAACAATTCCTTTTCCCAATGGAAACACTTTCCTTTTGTCCATGAACCATTAGCCTTGGCTTTAGGACCATTCTCCACCTTAGGATCCTTCGAAACTGATTTTTTCTTACCTTTCCACCCTTTGCGTTGCGGCTTGGACTTGGCATCTGACTTTTCTATCATCAAGGCAGTTGGCTTCTTTTTCATAATCCCTTCAGTCACTACCAGTTAGCTAGAGAGCTCGACCAGAGTCAGATTCATCTTATACATATTATAATTGACCTTGAAATTGTTGAATGACTCTGGCAGTGACTGAAGGATTATGTCAATTTGTGATTATGCATCAATCACAGCCCCTAGTACATCTAACTCATTCAATGAGTCCATCATTTTCAACATGTATTCCTTAACTGATGTACCTTCAGCCATCTTGGTGCTAATGAGCACCCTCATGGCTGCCTACCTAGCAGGCCTGCCCTGTTCCGCAAACATCTCATTTAAGTTTGATATAATATTATATGCAGTCATAGAGGATTGATTTTGGTGTTGCAAAACACTAGACATGGATGCCTGAATGTAACATCTGGCCATCTCATCGTCTTTGGCCCATTTGGTGTAAAGTTCTTTTTCTAGTCTACATAGCTGGATCCTACCAACTTATTCTGGTTGAGGATGGTCGCAAGTAGATTGAAAGTATTTGAATTCATACTTGAAAAACTGTAGCACATAACCATACATTCAATTAATGAATTTAAATGACATTAGGGTTTAGTATTCTACCAAATTTATGTGGGAATCCTCATAACCACTAAATTCAGAATACATAGGAATCCCAATCTCGGGGGTATGCCTCCTTGGGGAGTGCGAATACCACCTAGATTGGTGCTGATCAAAGTTTGTCAAAATTATGATTAAGACTAACTATCCATGATCCCCATCATTCATTATTATCTAGGTACATACTAAATAATATACGACTCCCGATTAGCTTCGGTTTCTAATATACATGAGGCAAATCCTTGGGGATACTACATCATTATTTTAGTTAAGTGTGACCCACCAACTAGCATTGCATGACAACCGTTACGGGCAGCTTCTCCTTGGAGAGTGGCCCCCCGCCCCATCTCACCAATACTATCCATAGGAGATTTATATCTAGTAACCATACAAATAAAAGCCCTCCGTGGGAACGGCCATTCTCAAGATAGCGCGAGGCTAATACTTTCCTTACAATGGACCTATGGTGGAAAACCATGTGGATTTCTAAATATAAATGCCCTGCTCCCACTTAATATTTTAGAATTGAGGATTTCCTTATAGGTATATGGGCCCACAAATATAGTCATAAAATCATCTCATGATATGACCAATGATTGGTTCCAAGTCAAGTTATTTTAAGGAAAGTTCAGTTTTTAAAATTAGTGTTACCAATGGATCCATCTCATGGCCCCACCAACTCTAATTAGAACTCTTTCCAAAAAATTAATTTGATTTGACCAATTTTGGAAATTGCTATGTTTGGATCAGATTTGGAAACTTTCTAAAACAAGCATTCATCCATAAATAGAAAGTGCTAAAATTAGAAACTAGTCATCTCCTCCACATGGCCTAAGCGGAATAAACTTCTTGGACTTCTAGACTTTCCAAAACTTTGGAATTCCTCAAACTCTTTGGGCATCTCCAAAACGCCATTTGGTAATCTTCAAACTCTTTGATTAAGAGTCCAACTTCACTTTCCTTCTTTGTCTCGGACATCTCCATAATTTGTAAATTTAGAAAAATTACATAAATTCCTATGCCTCGATAATGAGACTTACATGGTAATTTAAATATGGAAATAAAAGGGCTATAGGGAAATTCACCATGCCTTGCTCTTTCGTGGGAAACCAAGAAAACCATGATGCCCTTTACAAGTTGCCCAAAATAACCATCAACCATAAATAGAAAGTAAAAGTTTGGTGGGCCATATGGAGAGGACATGATCACCTGCAAGTTAATATTACATACAACCAAGCAACTCATAAAACCAAGCTGCTAAACCATAGTGGAAAGATAGGATCTCAAAAGAAAATTTGGATTAAAATTAGAAAATTTTCAGTTTGCAGTCGGCTAGCCGACCTGACCAAGTCGGCTAGCCGACCCGTCCAAGTCTTAGCCAACTGATCTCAAACTCTTTCTAATGATTCCAAATACCATCTAATGGCTTCTTACCATCCTTCCATCATAGTTAAACCCTTTTGTGACATTCCAAACATGGATCTACTATAAAAAGTAAGCAAACTCAATCAAAACTGATCCTTACATAGCCTTAGGTTCATCCTCTTAGCATCTCATGCAAAGATTAGATCTAGATTGCTAATCTAACATTATTAAAGATGAGGTAAGGCTCTAATACCAATTTTTTGAAGTAGGTGGGCCTCGTGGATATATTTTCAAAACTCTTGACCTACTTGACTCAGGGATCAAGTATCCATAAGCCCATAAATCATATCCAGGATGCAATCCCTCCCTCTCATCAATCATGTACAATAATATAACATATCTAAAAGATACAAATCAACAACACCATGCAACCAAAATAACCCACAACAAATAGAGAAGCAGAATATACCTTTGGAGCCCGGTAGTGCTCTAATGGAGAAGAAGCCAATCAACTTGATCAAGAACTCTTCTTGAAGCAATTTGGAATCTCCAAGACCTTGTTATCTTCTACGCTATGACCCAATATTAAATCTCTTTTCTTAAAAAGATTGGTGGAAACTTCGAGAAAAAATCCAACTAGAAACTCCTAGAAACTAGAAGAGAAAGAGAGGAGAGAAAACTGTGCAACAACTTGCACAATTTGGGGCTGGGGCATGCGCTCCTATTGTTGGACATCCAAGAGGGGAGAATTCCCCTTTTTATAGCACTTTAAGCCTCCTCTTTTCCTATTTGAATTAGAAGTTTAACTCCCATTACAAATTAGTAACTTTCTCCCTTTTTAATTGCTATAGAAGTCTCACTTCCACAAATAGAAATAGTAACTT
>QPKB01000022.1:0-32222 GCA_003546025.1 Camphora micrantha | reverse complement strand
TTGAAATTGAGGTTCATGTTTTGCATACATATTCCATTTTAGAATCAATTTAGTATGCATTAAACATATTGGCTAAGAGTTCATCTTTTCATAAATCACTTTCTTAAAATTTCAGTTGGAACTCTGCTCTGGCCAGTGTACCCGGTCGACCGCGCCAAGCACCAGGTCGACCGCATACACTAAAACAGGTTCTCAAAATTCTGAAATTTTATCTTCAGAATCTTGTGTACCCGGTCAACCGCGCAGAGGGCCGGTCGACCGCGTAAAGAGCCGTTGGGCCAATATGACCGCTGGACCCGGTCGACCGCATGGGCATGGGGTCGACCGGGCCAACTAGCCGTTGGACTGTCTTTTTGTATAAAAGTCCTTTCTATTCCCCTTCTTTAAAAAGGCTGTTGGTATGAAATCTTTGAACCTTTTTGAAGCCTAAAGAAGAGGAATAAGCTAGGAAAGCTAGAGGCAAATTGGAAATCAAATGTTTGAGATTTAAAGAGGTATATCTTTTAAGTTAACTTTGATTTTCATTCCATTTAAAATCATGCATGTTTAATTCTTTGTAATCTCATATTAGCATGATTTCTAGCTTTAGTTGAGATGTTTTGCAAACACAATATCACCTTGGAATACTAGTTTGTTTTGCAAACATCCTTATCTCAATCACATGTGTTTTTTATCTTTAAAACTTCATACAACTTGTGTAGCATGTCTTTCCAAGTTGTTTGAATTCTTCATGTGATTGGTTTATAACTTCAATCATCATTTTCAGTGTTTAGATTTTCAAATGCATTAAGCATTCATTTGTGAGCTTCCTTTTAGAAAATGATTGAAGTAAACATTCATACACTTTGAGCACACACCTTTGCTAATTGTTTGTGTATGTTTGTATCTTGATTTAAACCTTCATATCAGCCTATTTAAGAGGCAAAAGTATTGAGCTTAAATTGTATCTCTTTGAGTGTTTGTGTAGACACTTCTTTGAGAAGAAATCTTTTTATTGTAGAGGTTATTGCTTAGCCTTTGAAAAGCATCTTGTTAAGGTTATTGCTTAGCCTTTGAAAAGCATCTTGTAAAGGTTATTGCTTAGCCTAGAAAAGCACATTGATAGGTTGTTGTTTAACCTAGAAAAACATCATTGTAAAGGTTATTGCTTAGCCTTTTGAAAAGCATAAATAGTGGAAATCCGGTGGGGTGTTGGAACACAAGCCGGTAGTGGATGTAGGCATTGAAGCCGAACCACTATAAATCTTTGTGTGAGGTTGTATGCTTGTGGTGATTTCTCTTATTAGCTTCCGCATCTTGTTTGGTAAATCATCTTATGTAACTAGTTACTTGTTAAGAAATTAAAATTGGCCATGATTAGTCATTAAGTGTAGATCACCCTATTCACCCCCCCTCTAGGGTTAGGATCCCGGACTTTCAGTGATCATAAATGGAAATAAACTATGGTTTTGTCTTTTCAATTTGCTCGAGGGGACAAGGCCCGGCTCAAGCAAGATGAAGAAGGCAAAAAGCCATAGAGTATACAATTGTTCTAAACGCAAGTATGAAAGGCTCAGAGTGAGCGTTCCAGTGACTGCTAGAAGCAATTGTGAACCTTAATTCAGATTACCGAGGAGCGAGGCTCACTCGAGGTAAAATGATATAAGGTTGGGAGTACAAATGTGTCGGTCGCGAATACAGTAGACCCAAGAGGGCGTACTAGCACCGCTAGGCACAGATGTTGTAAATCGCATCCTTGAAATGGACACGAGATGGGATTTTTTGAAAGGTCAAGGTTGGGTTCATAAAAGAGAGCAAATGGCACTCCGATCCGAACACGTGCTCAAACATTTTTGCGAGCACAGAGTCCGAAAGGGAAATAACCAGAATTTCTCGAATCTGGACCCAACAATGACGGAAGTTTTTTTTTTTTTTTTTGAAAAGTCAGGATCAAATTCATCAAAGAGAGCAAATGACGTTCCAACCCAAACACGTGCTCAACATTTCTACGAGCACAGTAATCCGAGGAGGAAGAGGTCAAGATTTCTCGACTTTGAACCCAGACGTGACAGAAGTTTTTTTTTTTTGAAGATTTTTTTTTTTTTGAAAGTCAGTATCGGATTCATCAAAGAGAGCAAATGATGTTCCAATCCAAACAAGTGCTCAACATTTCTGCGAGCACAGAGTCTGAAAAGGAAGAGATCAAGATTTCTCAAATTTGAACCAAAAATCGACGAAAATTTTTTTTATGCAAGATTCAACATTGGCCACCAACTAGAAAGGTGCCAAAGAATCTAAGTTCATGTTCTCAAATGAAGGGGTGCCACCGGGTGTGCCAGCTTGATGGACCCGATTCTTCCCTCTCTCCCGCTGCCTCCGCCCCGGGTCTTTCGGGGTACGGCGGGGGGGAGGAGAAAAAAAACAAAGGGTATCAACATTTTGTACGGGTATGCCAATTTCACTTTTCTACTTGGAATCTTGGAATGGTGATCCGAAGATCCACCTTCACAAGTAGAAAGGGGAAATAAAACTTTTTTCTAGTTTCCCATTGCACACATATTTTAAGAAAAGAGACAAAGGTTTTTTTTTTTTATATGCCGTGAAAGGCGATTTCATTTGTTTGCCGTAAAAGGCGATTTACAAATCTTATCCATTATGAAAGACAAGAATTGTGATTTTTTTGTCTCTTAAAAAAAATACAAAGTACAAAAGGAAAAGCAAGAAAAGGGATCTAACTTCTCATTCGAATTGTGGGGACACGTTCAGATCGACGGTCGCGAGCCATGTATGGGCTCCGCCGTCGTCCATGCAGATGAGAACATGATTCTTGGATTTTTGGCTTGGCTTTTTAACCTCAGATTTTTAAAGGACAAAGACCAAGAGAAGGTCTTATATCCGATAAAAAGCTAAGTAAACGGGCTGAAAAGCCACGTTTTAGCCATGTTGGTAGAAGAAGGGAGGTCCTTGGGGGGGGGGGGGGGGGGGTGGCCCCCAAGGGTGCTTCAATCACCTTTTGGTGGTCTTGCAGCAGAGTTGCAGGAGTTCTGGATTTTCCGGGCAATTCTCTGGACTTCGAGTGAATTTCTCTGGCGATTTCTCTGGATTTTTTTCCCGGGTTTTTCCCTTTGGAATGCCCTCCTATTTATAGGCCTTTGGTAGCCATTTAGGAGGGTTTATGAGCATTGAATGCATTAATGCTCATAATGGGAGGAGTTACAAGTTTTAAATTATTTGTTTTGTAACTCCTTTTTCCTTGAATCTGATTGGCTGATGGAGAATAATGAGCTTTTAATTGCCTTTAATCTCCATCATGGGAGGAGTTTCATGGCTTTAATGCCATAAATCATTTGACTTGTAACTCCCATTTGCTTGCTTTTGATTGGGCCGTCCAAAATAATGAGTTAATGACCGCATTAACTTGTCATAAAATGGGTCATTTAACCTCATTAATTGGTCGCCAAGTCGCTTGAAGAGTCGCGGGCCACGCCGCGTCTTTTGGAATTCTTCTTGCGATGATCGCCGGTGGATCCACATGTTGTTTGATGTCGGATGGCGATGCAATTTCAGATATTGATTAATGTCGACGTGCCGGCAACATCTGTCCTGTTGATTTCACGATCGGGCGGGCAGAAAGTGTGCTTTCTTTGCCGGCCGGTTGGCGATTTCGAGGCATCTAATGATCATCCAATGATTTCGGCGGCGAATCCATGATGTTGACGAAGATCGACGGATTTCATGCACAAAAAATCAGATTTTGGAAAAATCACAGGGGCCAATCAACTCGAAACGCGAAAAGGACCCGAAAAGGGGTCTTCCGGCGACTTTTGGGTCGCCGGAACTCCATGGTCGCCGGCGACCATGGGGCGGGTGACCTTGGGCCATGGTCGCCGGCGACCATGGGCCAAGGTCGCCAGCGACCATGGGCCTTGGGGCCCATTTTTCAGCCGCCGTTCGGTCGCCTTTTCTTCTCCGTTTTTCGATCTCTTTTCATTCTTTTTTCTTCTGTATTTTTTCTGACATTTCCCCTCATTTATTGGCCTGATTCTCTTGAAGAAAACCCGACGAGAAGCCACGCAAATCGGAGCACAAAGTTTCCTATTTTTCTGGAAAGCCGAAGACTTTGTTGTGCGGTATTGCCGATTTTTTGTCAAGCATTGAAACTAGGCCAAACGATGTCGGAATGACCTGAAATTTGACGTGGAGCTTCTTGAGCAATAGATAGGACCAACCATAGGCTTTGGTTTGAGTTTTGAAGCCGTTTGGGGTCCCGCAAATGCTCGCCTTGATTTCGCCATGAGGAAAATGCCGAGCTTTGAAACTAGGCCAAACGATGTCCGTTTGACCTAAAACTTGACGGGGGACCTATTGGAGTCATTTTGAGATGATCCATTAGCTCCAATTTGGATGCCATGATTCCGGGGTGCTCTGCCGCCGGCAGGCCTAATTTTGCTTCGGAGCGTCAAGGTCGGGTCAAACGTTGTCGAAATAACCTGAAATTTGGCATGGAGCCTTTTGAAGGTATTCTGAGACCATCCGTAGGCTCTGATCGAAGTTTTAAAGTTTTCGACATTGTCGTTGCCGGGAGCTCCTGTCTGGCTGTCGGAGGAGTGAAGTTAGGCCAAATGATGTTGAAATGGCCCAAAACTTCATGTGTACCCCTCTTTTGGCTGCTTTGAAAGACCTTGCAGTTTTTGTTTGACTCTGACAAGATCTGATGCTTGAACGCCTTCCTATTTATGGCAGGATGTGGCTCCATGTAGCTTTTGGTGTTGAAGGGACATAGTGATATTTTTGGTGTCAACAGTCTCCCCGAGGAGGAGTTCGAGGAGGCGGTCGGAGAACCGCAGCGCTTAGTGGAGTGGCATGCTGATGATGTCGTTTAGACATTCGGTTGCCCGAGTTGTGTAACATTTTGGGTTAGGTTTAACCATTCTTTTGGGG
Organism: Camphora micrantha; assembly: GCA_003546025.1. Taxonomy (NCBI): domain Eukaryota; kingdom Viridiplantae; phylum Streptophyta; class Magnoliopsida; order Laurales; family Lauraceae; genus Camphora; species Camphora micrantha. Next base: position 27,302 of record QPKB01000022.1, on the reverse strand, counting down.
AATAGATACTTTGTTTATATTGGCCCTGTTAGCCTCTATTTTTGGGATATGTAATTAAATGATTTTGATGTATAGTTTAACTTACTCTGAGAAATAGCTAATGACCATTGCTCATTTTGATACTGGTTTTATATATGTTTCAATCATGCTATATTGGACATGAATGTATGAATTAGATTTGCTACACGCTTCTGCATTCAAAAGAAATATTCATATCATTGTGATATCCTCACCATGGATACCTGTGAGAAATCGCGTGTACGAATGGCATCCTATCATTGGCTCGTATACGTATTAGTTAAAAATAAATTCATGGTATGGGTTTCATCATTCATTCTTCTTCTAATACTTTGCCCCGATCCCGGATTAGGACCGCCTGCTCGGGGACCCGGTCTGGGGTCACGACAACTATATCTCATCATTGATGTCACGACCCGAAACCTGTATTTCTGTAGAAGTCCTCCTTTCAAGTCGTGAGTAAATATTTTTACCGTGTTTATGAGATTTGGTCAAATTGAATATTGCAGCGGAATCTTTTCTTCAAACATCAAATAACAAATACACATAATAGAGCACGAGTTTAATAATTACGTTTCATTAATCAACATCAATTGCCTAACAGTTTTGGACTATATCAAACTAAATAGTCCCTATAAAGCATTCTTGGAAGTCTCTAGACTATGTTATCCATACTTTCTTTATACAATTGCAGTTCCCCATCAACCGCATTAACGTGCCGAGCTTCAATTTCTATTTCTTCACTACAAGCTCCAATTGTAGGAAGTTAGGTTACAAATAACTTTTGAAAGTAAACACAACTGAATTTCATATTCCATACAATTTAAGTAGAATAAAAGACAAAAAATATTATAGAATTTGAGAAATACATAAAATAGGAAAAATCATACAGGATATAGATTTATAATGAAAAGTCATTAAAAAAATATAAAAGAAAACAAGAACATTTTTAAAGCATCTTGGTGTCCCACATTGGCTAAATAGTCACGGACATTCTAACGCCCCTCCCCCCTAATGTGATGGGGAACAGAGTCTAGCCACTATATTATACAACCCCAATTTAATCATAACAGGAACAAAGTTTTGGTACCTAGATTAGGGCTGTCAAAATGCCATACGACATGAACCCACTCGATATTAATGGGTTCAGGTGGGCTCTTAATGGGTTCAGGTCGTTAATGGGTCAAACCCGTTAATACGTTAAATTAACGGGTCGTATACGAATTAAACCAGTAACCCATTAACAACCCGCTTAAACCGTTAAATTTTTTTTACTCCCTAAGTGTAGCTATAATTAATTTATATTCATAAAGAAGAAATTAAAATTTATTATTTTATAGTGAGGTTTTAGGTGGGATCCACTCAAGATCCTCACTTACAGTTTCATGTGGCTTATATATTTTCTCCTTATATATTTTTTATATGGATTTTATTTTAACTTTTGAAATGACTTAATTACTTAACGGGTTGGGTTGTGTAACCTGTTAAATTAATGGGTCATGTTCGGCTTAGATTTTTTGACCCGTTAAGTTAACGGGTCGTGTACGAGTTGAGGAGATTTTAACACGAATTCATTAACTCATAACCCGAATTCGTTAAAACGACATGATTGACAACCCTAAACCTAGATACGTTAACTACAATCAAAACAGAGTATATAGTCCATACAGAAGTGACCATTGGTCTCCTCCAGAGGAATTAACTAATATGCAGATAGTTTTTAGAGAATATAACCCCTACATAATAGTGCCCCACTATGTTAGGTTTAAACAGCTTATTGTTGTCGCATAAAATTAAAAAAATATAGATATATACACACAAAGATCAGCTGATAAAACCAACAAAAGTTATTCCGTATGCATATTAATCCTCCAAAATTAACAGATTCCATATTCAAAATATCATACACTTGAACTACACAAATCACATGACAACGGGGAGATGTGTTATCATAACAAGATACACATTAGGAATGCATGAGAACATGAGATCACTTAGATAAACTTCATTAAACATTATATTAATTTACAGATCATGGCAACCTTTTCTAGGATCGCTTTCCACATGCTGAATCTATGTCAACTCAGCCCTACGATATCATGAGATCTCAAACACCGCATATTTTCAGTAAACCTAATTCGAATGGGTGTGAAGACCTCTCATTTATGATTAGTCCAATTAGTAATTGGCGGTTCTGAAGGTAGTTGATATTTAGAGAGTCCATGACTGTTAGATTATATGGACTCAATCCATCAGATGATGTAATAAATTGATTAATTTCTTTATTTATCAATAAAATCATGCTTTCCTTTCATGAGATGAATGGTGTTTTACTACTTAGTGCACATGAGCAATACATATGACATGATGGTTCATGAGATGAACCGGGTCCCATTAGTATATTAGATGTGATATATGTGTATGGATGAGATCCACACACAGGAGACATATGTCACAAATCTTATACTTAAATATCTTCACAACCAGTGATGAGACTGGGCATCTCATCTGATAAGGTTGCAGCACTTTGATCATTATGAGATAGTTTAATTTGTCTCGATCATCAGAATGTAAGATTCTGAATCACGGTGCTGGTACATTGGATGTATTGAAGGACCATGAGAAGCAACTTATGGAACACTGACTCGATTTTAAGGCCTGCTCTCATAATTCCCCAGCAATAGGCTCTCAATCCTGAGACATTGATGAACTCAAGTTTCTATCTATTCATTTGCTTTGAGCCACCAATGAGTGAGGCCAAATGTAGGTCAACACCTCGGTGTCTTGGGTACGTGGTAGTAGGACTGTGGGAACTTTGAATAGTCAAGATGGAATCTATCTATATTATCCCCTTGTGCCAATTAATGGATATGTCATTAGTAAGTGCCTACCCATCTTGATTAAGAGTTAATTTGTTGGTACTAATGATCACTGTGATTAATTGGGGCTTAAGAATAATAAGATGTAGATCTAAAATTGGAAGAGACATATTTATTCCAATTGATTCATGGATATTGATAGAGGGGCTTACTTGTGGTAATCGAAAAGTTTACGGTCTTCTTTGTAATTTATTCCTAAGACTGGAGTGCAATTGCATTTATTCCTAATCCCACATGAACTCTAAAAAGAAGGAATTAGAAAGTTACTATTTCTATTTGTGGAAGTGAGACTTCTATAGCAATTAGAAAGGGAGAAAGTTACTAATTTGTAATGGGAGTTAAACTTCTAATTCAAATAGGAAAAGAGGAGGCTTAAAGTTCTATAAAAAGGGGAATTCTCCCCTCTTGGACGTCCAACAATAGGAGCACATGCCCAGCCCCAAATTGTGCAAGTTGTTGCACAGTTTTCTCTCCTCTCTTTCTCTTCTAGTTTTTGGGAGTTTCTAGTTGGATTTTCTTTTCAAAGTTTCCACCAATCTTTTTGAGAAAAGAGATCTAATATTGGGTCATAGCGTGGAAGATAACAAGGTCTTGGAGATTCCAAATTGCTTCAAGAAGAGTTCTTGATCAAGCTAATTGTCTTCTTCTCCATTAGAGCACTACTGGGCTCCAAAGTTATATTCTGCTTCTCTATTTGTTGTGGGTTATTTTGGTTGCATGGTGTTGTTGATTTATATCTTTTAGATATGTTATATTATTGTACATGATTGATGAGAGGGAGGGATTGCATCCTGGATATGATTTATGGGCTTATGGATACTTGATCCCTGAGTCAAGTAGGTCAAGAGTTTTGAAAATATATCCACGAGGCCCACCTACTTCAAAAAATTGGTATTAAAGCCTTACCTCATCTTTAATAATGTTAGATCAGCAATCTAGATCTAATCTTTGCATGAGATGCTAAGAGGATGAACCTAAGGCTATGTAAGGATCAGTTTTGATTGAGTTTGCTTACTTTTTATAGTAGATCCATGTTTGGAATGTCACAAAAGGGTTTAACTATGATGGAAGGATGGTAAGAAGCCATTAGATGGTATTTGGAATCATTAGAAAGAGTTTGAGATCAGTTGGCTAAGACTTGGACGGGTCGGCTAGCCGACTTGGTCAGGTCGGCTAGCCGACTGCAAACTGAAAATTTTCTAATTTTAATCCAAATTTTCTTTTGGGATCCTATCTTTCCACTATGGTTTAGTAGCCTGGTTTTGTGAGTTGCTTGGTTGTATGTAATATTAACTTGCAGGTGATCATGTCCTCTCCATATGGCCCACAAAACTTTTACTTTCTATTTATGGTTGATGGTTATTTTGGGCAACTTGTAAAGGGCATCATGGTTTTCTTGGTTTCCCACGAAAGAACAAGGCATGGTGAATTTTCCTATAGCCCTTTTATTTCCATATTTAAATTACCATGCAAGTCTCATTATCGAGGCATAGGAATTTATGTAATTTTTCTAAATTTGCAAATTATGGAGATGTCCGAGACGAAGAAGGAAAGTGAAGTTGGACTCTTAATCAAAGAGTTTGAAGATTACCAAATGGCGTTTTGGAGATGCCTAAAGAGTTTGAGGAATTCCAAAGTTTTGGAAAGTCTAGAAGTCCAAGAAGTCTATTCCGCTTAGGCCATGTGGACGAGATGACTAGTTTCTAATTTTAACACTTTCTATTTATGGATGAATGCTTGTTTTAGAAAGTTTCCAAATCTGATCCAAACATAGCAATTTCCAAAATTGGTCAAATCAAATTAATTTTTTGGAAAGAGTTCTAATTAGAGTTGGTGGGGCCATGAGATGGATCCATTGGTAACACTAATTTTAAAAACTGAACTTTCCTTAAAATAACTTGACTTGGAACCAATCATTGGTCATATCATGAGATGATTTTATGACTATATTTGTGGGCCCATATACCTATAAGGAAATCCTCAATTCTAAAATATTAAGTGGGAGTAGGGCATTTATATTTAGAAATCCACATGGTTTTCCACCATAGGTCCATTGTAAGGAAAGTATTAGCCTCGCGCCATCATGAGAATGGCCGTTCCCACGGAGGGCTTTTATTTGTCTGGTTACTAGATATAGATCTCCTATGGATAGTATTGGTGAGATGGGGTGGGGGCCCGCTCTCCAAGGAGAAGCTGCCCGTAACGGTTGTCGTGCAATGCTAGTTGGTGGGTCACACTTAACTAAAATAATGATGTAGTATCCCCAACGATTTGCCTCATGTATATTAGAAACCGAAGCTAATAGGGAGTCGTATATTATTTAGTATGTACCTAGATAATAATGAATGATGGGGATCATGGATAGTTAGTCTTAATCATAATTTTGACAAACTTTGATCCGCACCAATCTAGGTGGTATTCGCACTCCCCAAGGAGGCATACCCCCGAGATTGGGATTCCTATGTATTCTGAATTTAGTGGTTATGAGGATTCCCACATAAATTTGGTAGAATACTAAACGTACCCTAATGTCATTTAAATTCATTAATTGTATGTATGGTTATGTGCTACAGTTTTTCAAGTATGAATTCAAATACTTTCAATCCACTTGCGACCATCCTCAACCAGAATAAGTTGGTAGGATCCAGCTATGTAGACTAGAAAAAGAACTTTACACCAAATGGGCCAAAGACGATGAGATGGCCAGATGTTACATTCAGGCATCCATGTCTAGTGTTTTGCAACACCAAAATCAATCCTATATGACTGCATATAATATTATATCAAACTTAAATGAGATGTTTGTGGAACAGGGCATGCCTGCTAGGTAGGCAGCCATAAGGGCGCTCATTAGCACCAAGATGGCTGAAGGTACATCAGTTAAGGAATACATGTTGAAAATGATGGATTCATTGAATTAGTTAGATGTACTAGGGGCTGCGATTGATGCATAATCGCAAATTGACATAATCCTTCAGTCACTGCCAGAGTCATTCAGCAATTTCAAGGTCAATTATAATATGTATAAGATGAATCTGACTCTGGTCGAGCTGTCTAGCCAACTGGCAGTGACTGAAGGGATTATGAAAAAGAAGCCAACTGCCTTGATGACAGAAAAGTCAGATGCCAAGTCCAAGCCGCAAGGCAAAGGGCGGAAAGGTAAGAAAAAATCAGTTCCGAAGGGTCCTAAGGTGGAGAATGGTCCTAATGGTGGCGTGGCCAAGGCTAAGGGTTCATGGACAAAAGGAAAGTGTTTCCATTGGGAAAAGGAATTGTTCAGAATATCTATCTAAGAAAAAGACTTAGGTATGATTGAGTCACTTATTTTTTAAGTTAGTTTTGGAACTGGTACTTCAGAATCCTGGTGTGTGGACTCCGGGGCAACTAATCATATATGTAATATGTTGCAGGGGCTCAGGGAAACAATGAGGCTTAGTGACGGAGAAATCATTGTCAACCTAGGATTTGACGATAAGGCAGAGGTTGTTTCAGTGAGAGTTGTTACTTTATGTTTTTCAAACAATAAGTTGGTTTTATCAGACACATTATTTGTACCGTCTTTATGGCAGAATTTAATTTCAGTTTCTAGTTTGGTGAATAAAAGTTATTCCATTACTTTTGGTACTGAAGTTGTCATAAAGAGGAATGGTACTTTTATATGTTCTGGCAAGGTAACCAATGAGCTTTATTTGTTAACTCCCGCGATGTATGAGATACATGATACTGAAATAATTAATAGACCATCATTATAGAGGAAGTATCCTCCATCTAATCCAACAAAACTTTGGCACTTGAGGCTAGGTCATATAAACCTAAGTAGGATTGACAGGCTAGTGAAAGATGATAGTTTGCCTTCATTGGTGGTAGAACGAATGTCTGTCTGTGAATCCTGTCTGGAAAGCAAAATGACCAAAAGACCCTTTTCATCTAAAGGCAATAGGGCCAAAAATTTATTGGAGTTAGTGCATACTGATGTGTGTGGACCCATTAATGTCAAGGCCAGAGGAGGATATGAGTATTTCATCACTTTCACAGATGATTACTCAAGATATGGATATATATACCTTATGCACCGCAAGTCCGAGGCCTTTGAAAAGTTCAAAGAGTTTCGAACGGAAGCAGAAAAACAATTAGGTAAGAGTATCAAGACTCTTCGATCAGATCGATGAGGGGAATATCTCTCTACTGATTTTATGGGATACTTATCAGAAAATGAGATTCTATCCTAGTTGTCTGCTCCTAGTATGCTCCAACAGAATGGAGTAGCTGAAAGAAGGAACCAGACTCTTTTAGATATGATTAGGTTTATGTTGAGTTTCTCAGAATTACCTATATCATTTTAGGGATACGCATTAGATACTGCAATGTAAATACTAAATCTCGTACTATCTAAGTCTGTACCTAAGACTCCCTAGGAGTTGTGGTTCAGGCGAAAGCCTAGTCTACAACATTTACATATTTGGGGTTGTCCGACACACGCTAAAGGTTAAGACGAATAAGTTGGCGACGAAGTCGGAAGTATGCACGTTTGTAGGATATCCTAAAGGAACCAAAGGTTGGTTATTTTATAATCCCAGAGAGCAGAAAGTGCTGGGGAGCACCAATATGGTTTTTCTGGAGGAAGATTATATGATGGACCGAAAATCTTTATATAAGGTGATCTTGGAAGAGATTCAAGAGCAATCAATTCCAAATCCAAGTATGACCGAACTTGAGGAAGAACCGCCCTTACCAGACCCAATAGTTACACCAGTGCGTCGTCGTAGTGGGAGGATTGTCAGACCCCTAACAGATTCTTGTTCTTGGGAGAGTCTTATGAGGCAGTCCCGGAAGAACCAGAACAAGATCCCTGTAACTATGATGAAGCAATTAATGACGTAGATTCGGGACGTTGGCAAGATGCTATGAAAGCTGATATAGAGTCTATGTACTCCAATCAGGTCTAGACAATTGTGGACTTGCCTGCCAATATTAAACCTATTGGTTGCAAGTGGGTCTACAAGAGAAAAAGAGGACCAGATGGTAGAGTGGGGACCTTTAAGGCCATGCTTGTTGCGAAAGAATATACTTAGAAAGAGGGTATCGATTATGAGGAAACCTTTTCGTTGGTAGCAATGCTCAAGTCCATTCAGATACTCTTATCCATTGCTGCTCATATCGATTACGAGATTTGGCAAATGGATGTCAAGACGGCGTTTCTCAACGGCCATCTTGAAGAATACATCTATATGGTGCAACCAGACGGTTTTGTAGCTAAAACCAAGAGCAAAAAGTTTGCAAGCTGCATAATTTTATTTATGGACTAAAGTAGGCGTCCCGAAGCTGGAACATCCATTTTGACCAGGCAATCAAGTTATTTGATTTTTGTCAGAATCCAGATGAGTCATGTGTGTTACATGAAGAGTGAAGGTGACATGATAGTTTTTCTGGTTTTATATGTCAACGACATCCTTCTCCTCGGGAAAGACATATGAATGTTGTCAACAGTGAAAGTTTAGCTGGCAAAGACATTTGATATGAAGGACTTGGGAGAAGCTAGCTACATCCTAGGGTTCAAACTCTATCGAGATTGGAAAAATAGGATAATTGGCTTATCCCAAGCTGCATACATAGATAAGGTACTAGTACGGTTTGCTATGCAGGACTCCAAGAAAGGTATTACACCTTTTAGGCATGGAGTGCACCTTTCCAAGGATCAGTGTCCTAAGACACCTGAGGAAAAGGAGCAGATGAGGTTGATACCATACGATTCGGCAGTTGGTAGTCTCATGTATGCTATGCTATATACTAGACCGGATATTTGTCATGCAGTGGGCCTAGTCAGTAGATATCGGTCTAATTTAGGACCTGAACATTGGATTGCTGTAAAATATATTCTCAAATACTTGAGAAGGACTAGAGATTACATGTTAATTTATGGCAGTGGTGAGCTGATTCTAGTCAGATACACAGATTCTGACTTCATCTCAGTTAAGGATTCTAGGAAATTCACTTCTGGTTACGTGTTTATGCTTGGTGGCGGAGCTATCAAATGGAGGAGTATAAAACAAGAATGTACCGCTGATTCCACCTTAGAGGCTCAATATGTAGCGGCTTGTGAAGCAGCTAAGGAAGTAGTATGGCTCAAGAGATTCCTTATGGAACTTGGGTGGTACCACTGGCACGACAGCCGCTCACAGTTTACTGTGACAGCAGCGAGGCAGTCGCTCAGTCCAAAGGGCTCAGAAGCCATAAAAGCCAAAATCATGTACAGAAGAAGTATCATTTAGTCAGAGAGATTGTGCAGAGAGGTGATAATGCTATTACCAAGATAGCCTCTACGGACAATCTAGCAGATCCCTTTACTATGCCTTTGACTACCAAAGTCTTTGAGCAGCAGTAGATGGGATGAGCATGAGATGCAACTTTGACTGGAATTGAGCCCAAGTGGGAGATTGCTAGATTGTATGGGCTCAATCCATTAAATGTTGTAATAAATTGATTAATTTCTTTATTTATCAATAAAATCATGCTTTCCTTTCATGAGATGAATGATGTTTTACTACTTAATGCACATGACCATTACATATGACATGATGGTTCATGAGATGAACCGGGTCCCATTAGTATATTAGATGTGAGATATGTGTATGGATGAGATCCACACACAGGAGACATATGTCACAAATCTTATACTTAAATATCTTCATAACCAGTGATGAGACTGGGCATCTCATCTGATAAGGTTGCAACACTTTGATCACTATGAGATAGTTTGATTTGTCTCGGTCATCGGAATGTAAGATTCTGGATCACGTTGCTCGTCCATTGGATGTATTGAAGGACCATGAGAAGCAACTTATGGAACACTGTTTAGATTTTAAGGCCTGCTATCATAATTCCCCAGCAATAGGCTCTCAATCCTGAGACATTGATGAACTCAAGTTTCTATCTATTCATTTGCTTTGAGCCACCAATGAGTGAGGCCAAATGTAGGTCAACACCTCGGTGTCTTGGGTACGTGGTAGTAGGACTGTGGGAACTTTGAATAGTCAAGATGGAATCTATCTATATTATCCCCTTATGCCAATTAATGAATATGTCATTAGTAAGTGCGCACCCATCTTGATTAAGAGTTAATTTGTTGGTACTAATGATCACTGTGATTAATTGGGGCTTAAGGATAATAAGATGTAGATCTAAAATTGGAAGAGACATATTTATTCCAATTGATTCATGGATAGAGGGGCCTACTTGTGGTAATCGAGAAGTTTAAGGTCTTCTTTGTAATTTATTCATAAGACTGGAGTGCAATTGCATTTATATAGTGGTGTTATTTGTAATTAATTGTGGGCTCAGATTGCACATGAGATGTGGGGTCGAGGTGTCCTAGTTGGAGCCAGCTTTCTATGGAATCTCTAGTAGTCCCCATGCTGGCCCAAGTTATTAGAAAAATACTAATCCTACTTGAACTCTAAAAAGAAGGAATTAGAATGTTACTATTTCTATTTGAAGTAGGACAGTTTTCTCTCCTCTCTTTCTCTTCTAGTTCATTGGAGTTTCTAGTTGGGTTTTCTCTCGAAGTTTCCACCAATCTTCTTGAGAAAAGAGATTTGATAGTGGGTCATAGCGTAGAAGACAACAAGGTCTTGGAGATCCCAAATTGCTTTAAAAAGAGTTCTTGATCAAGTTAATTGTCTTCTTCTCCATTAGAGCACTACTGGGTTCCAAAGGTATAATCTGCTTCTCTATTTGTTGTGGGTTATTTAGGTTGCATGGTGTTGCTGATTTCTATCTTTAAGATATGTTATATTGTTGTACATGATTGATGAGAGGGAGGGATTGCATCCTGGATATGATTTATGGGCTTATGGATACTTAATCCCTAAGTCAAGTGGGTCAAAAGTTTTGAAAATATATCAACGAGGCCCACCTACTTCAAATAATGACGGCATAGCCTTAGGTTTCCGTAGTCATCGAAATGCTTCATAATGATCCATATATAAATGTCAAACTGTAAGAACATCACCCACTGCTGGTCCAAATTCATTAATCACTCAACAAGTCTCAGGTTATAGATTCAAGATCAAATCCCCAAGATTACCTAGCCATATCAACACGACATACATTGGATATAGAAATTTCCAATTCTTCACAATGTCCTATGGTCAAGGGCCTAAGAGTCCTACCAAACAGGTTCAGTCAACAAGATGTATCCCTATGCTCCATGCCACTTAATACATATCACATTTATATGGGGTTTCTGCTACCACGGGACAATGGCTTTACACCCCCTTTTCACTTCATTACACATAAACCTTAATAATTCTGCTGTCAAATAGTTACGATTACGTAGGTCTGAAACCCTAGTGTCGTTCATTTACGATTATATAAACAAGGCTTAACATTGATTATAAACAAACCCTAGCAAAGTCTTATGTGGAATTCCTCAAATCTACATGAACCATGATATGCTAGGGTTTTTAAGGCCTTATTCAAACCCTCATAGGAGTCGACCAGCAAAGATCCACAATTAGTGGTCCATGGCCAAATAAAATTCTCAAATTTTCACTTTTTTAATAATTAGGGGTCATCACATCCTAATCCACGAATTCCCAAGCATAACCACATAATTTACTACATATAAGATTGAAAATTCTCCAAAATCTATTACCTACTGATATAAGAAAATCTAAAATCATAAAATAACATTTAAGGGAAGCCCTAAGACAATTTTAAATAGTCAAAAGAATGCAAACCCTAAAGGCATATATACAAAGGACTCTGAACCCACAAAGTCCTTGGGGACTTCGGTCCTTGTTGGAAATAGGTGGGCCTCGTAGATAGGTTTCAAAATTTTTTGACACACTTGACTCAGGGATCAAGTACCCACAAGGCCATAAAACCCAATCCAGGATCCAAGAACCTCAAACTCATGATCAAGATCAGTAAACACTATCTCTAGGATAGTAAATAGCAACACCATGCAACCAAAATAAATCCACGACATACAAGGAAGTAGATTATACCTTTGGAGCTTGGTAGCGCTCTAATTGAGAAGACAATTATCTTGAACAAGAACTCTTCTTATAGCGAATTAAGGATCTCCAAGACCTTGTTGTCTTCCACACTATGACCCGTTTCAGATCTCTTTTCTCAAGAAGAATGGTGGAATCTCCAAGAGAAAATCAACTAGAAGCTCTAATAAAACTAGAAGAAGAAGAGAAAGGAGGGAGTGCAACTCTCACACTATTGGGCGTGCATTCCAAGGTAGTTTGTTGACACTAAAAATATCACTATGTCCCTTCAACACCAAAAGCTACATGGAGCCGCATCCTGCCATAAATAGGAAGGCGCCACTTCAAGTACTAGATCTTGTCAGAATCAAACAAAAACTGCAAGATCCTTCAAAGCAGCTAAAAGAGGGGTACACATGAAGTTTCGGGCCATTTCAACATCATTTGGCCTAACTTCACTCCTCCGACAGCCAGACGGGAGCTCCCGGCACCGACAGTGTCGAAGACTTCAAAACTTCGATCAGAGCCTACGGATGGTTTCAAAATACCTCCAAAAGGCCCCATGCCAAATTTCAAGTCAAACGGACGACGTTTGACCCTTCATCAACTCTCGGGAAGCAAAAACAAGCCTGCCGGCGGCGGAGCACCCCGGAATCATGGCATCCAAATTGGAGCTAATGGATCATCTCAAAATGACTCTAATAGGTCCCCTGTCAAGTTTTAGGTCAAACGAACATCGTTTGGCCTAGTTTCAAAGCTCTGCATATTCCTCGAGGTGAAATCAAGGCGAGCATTTGCGGGATCCCAAAAGGCTTCAAAACTCAAACCAAAGCCCATGGTTGGTCTTACTTACTACTCAGGAGGCTCCCTGTCAAATTTCAGGTCAATCGGACATCGGTTGACCACAAGTCAAAGCTCGGCATTTCTCTCATGGTGAAATCAAGGCGAGCATTTGCGGGACCCCGAACGGCTTCAAAACTCAAACCAAAGCCTATGGTTGGTCCTATCTACTGCTCAAGAAGCTCCACGTCAAATTTCAGGTCATTCCGACATCGTTTGGCCTAGTTTCAATGCTTGACAAAAAATCGGCAATACCACACAACAAAGTCTTCGGCTTTCTAGAAAAATAGGAAACTTTGTGCTCCGATTTGCGTGGCTTCTTGTCGGGTTTTCTTCAAAGAGAATCAGGCCAATAAATGAGGGGAAATGTCAGAAAAAAATACAGAAGAAAAAAGAATGAAAAAAGATCGAAAAACGGCGAAAAAACGGCGACCGAACGGCGGCCAAAAAAATGGGCCCAAGGCCCATGGTCGCCGGCGACCATGGGTGCATGGTCGCCGGCGACCATGGAATTCCGGCGACCCAAAAGTCGTCGGAAACCCCTTTTTTCGGGTCCTTTTCGCGTTTCGAGTTGATTGGCCCCTGTGATTTTTCCAAAATCTGATTTTTCGTGCATGAAATCCGTCGATCTTCGTCAACATTACGGATTCACCGCCGAAATCATTTGATGATCATTAGATGCCTCGAAATCGCCAACCGGCCGACAAAGAAAGCACACTTTCCGCCCGCCCGATCGTGAAATCGACAGGACAGATGTTGCCGGCATGTTGATATTAATCAATGTGTGAAATTGCATCGCCATCCGACATCAAACAACATGTGGATCCACGGCAGTCATCGCAAGAAGAATTCCAAAAGACGCGGCGCGGCCCGCGACTCTTCAAGCGACTTGGCGACCAATTAATGAGGTTAAATGATCCGTTTTATGACAAGTTAATGCGGTCATTAACTCATTATTTTGGACGGCCCAATCAAAAGCAAGCAAATGGGAGTTACAAGTCAAAGGATTTATGGCATTAAAGCCATGAAACTCCTCCCATGATGGGGATTAAAGGCAATTAAAAGCTCATTATTCTCCATCGGCCAATCAGATTCAAGGAAAAAGGAGTTACAAAACAAATACTTTAAAACTTGTAACTCCTCCCATTATGAGCATTAATGCATTCAATGCTCATAAACCCTCCTAAATGGCTACCAAAGGCCTATAAATAGGAGGGCATTCCAAAGGGAAAAGGGATCAGAAAAAAGGAGACGAAGAACAGAAAAAGAATCCAGAGAATTGCCAGGAAAATCCAGAACTCCTGCAACTCTGCTGCAAAGACCACCAAAAGGTGATTGAAGCACCCTTGGGGGGGCACCCCCCCAAGGACCTCCCTTCTTCTACCAACATGGCTAAAACGTGGCTTTTCAGCCCGTTTACTTAGCTTTTTATCGGATATAAGACCTTCTCTTGGTCTTTGTCCTTTAAATATCTGAGGTTAAAAAGCCAAGCCAAGAATCCAAGCATCGTGTTCTCATCTGCATGGACGATGGAGGAGCCCATACACGACTCGCGACCATCGATCTGAACGTGTCCCCACAATCGAATGAGAAGTCAGATTCCTTTTCTTGATTTCTATTGTACTTTATTTTTTTTTAGAGACAAAAATCACAATTCTTGTCTTTCATAATGGATAAGATTTGTAAATCGCCTTTTACGGCAAAATCGCCTTTTACGGCAAACAAATGAAATCGCCTTTCACGGCATATAAAAAAAACCTTTTGTCTCTTTTCTTAAAATATGTGTGCAATGGAAAACTAGAAAAAGTTTCATTTCCCCTTTCTACTTGTGAAGGTGGATCTTCGGATCACCGTTTCTAAATTCCAAGTAGAAAAGTGAAATTGGCATACCCGTACAAAAAGAAAGAAAGATGTTGATACCCTTTACTTTTCTTCTCCTCCCCTCCACCGTACCCCGAAAGACCAGGGGCGGAGGCAGCGGGAGAGAGGGAAGAATCGGGTCCATCAAGCTGGCACACCCGGTGGGACACGTTCATTTGAGAACATGAACTTAGATTCTTTGGCACTTTTCTAGTTGGTGGCCAATGTTAAATCTTGCAAAAAAAAAACATGAGATGGGATGTTTTTTTTTGTTTTGGAAATTTCTTTCTTTAAGTCTATTTCCAATCTATCTCCTTCTCGGAAAAAAAAAAATCTTCTCTTGTTCTTTGAATTCAGATCCGAGAAATCTCGATCTCCTCCCTTTTGGACTCAGTGCCCGCAGAAATGTTTGAGCACGTTTTCAGATTGGGAAAGGGACCGTTTTGCTCTCTTTGGCGAGTTCGAAAAAAAAATCTGATTTCAAACTTGTTAGATTTTCAAAAAAAAAAATCTTCTTTCTTTTGGATCCAAATTTGAGAAATTTTGGTTTTCTTTTCCTTTCTGACTTAGGGCTCGCAGAAATTGTTTGAGCCCCTGTTCAGACTGGGAACGGACCATTCGCTCTTGCTGATGAATCCATAAAAAAAAAATATGATTTCAAAATTGTCAGATTTTCAAAAAAAAATCTTCTTTCTTTTGGATCCAAATTTGAGAAATTTTGGTTTTCTTTTCCTTTCTGACTTAGGGCTCGCAGAAATTGTTTGAGCCCCTGTTCAGATTGGGAACGGACCATTCGCTCTCTCTGATGAGTCTAAAAAAAAAAAAAAAAAAAAAAAAAAAAAAAACAAAAAAACGGGGAAGCATTTGAGAACACGAAAGTTTTATCGATTGCGTTCTTTAATCGAGGTTGCTACTGTCCATATGGTTGGCAAAACCAGAAGGCGCCAGAAGTCAGCAACAAAACTCCATGTCAAGCGACCGGTGACTCGCAGCGTCTCCCGGGCGCAAAGACATAGAGAAGATTCTCCCACTCCTTCAAGTCAAGGACACCGGAGCAATCACTCTTCGAGCTCTTCATCCAAAAGAATGAGCTCCAGCTCAGTCACCAAGACGATATCCTCATTCGACTCTCGAAGGATGAACGTCTTAGTCACAAATACTGAGCAGCCTCCGCCGCAAGATGACGTAGCCACACGCATCCAGCAGCTGGAGCAGGGACAGCAGAGGATAGAAGCTCTCATGGAGAACTTACTTCTTACCCTCCAACGTCCACTGAATAATGAAGCTCCTCCAAGTCACCACGAAGAGGAGGTAAATGAGTCACGCGCCCTTACCAAAAAGGACGTTGACGATATCCTCTCCAAAGCAAAGGAAGAGGATTCATTAAAGGAACACGGAATCAAGCCGCCATATCCCTTATGGATGGACTCAGTACCGTTTCCTACCAAATTCAAACAGCCCACTCTCCAAACATATATAGGGAAGGGCTCGGCCAGACAACATGTCATCCATTTCAAGATCCTGACGGGAGCCATCACGGATCAAGATGCCCTCAAGATCCGTCTCTTCGCAAGTACCCTAAAAGGTACGGCCTTTGATTGGTACTCCACTCTTCAGGAGGACTCTATCCAAAACTGGGCCATGATGGAGACACGCTTCCTAACTCACTTCAAAGGTGAGGATCATCCTGTGACTATGGCCCAACTCTGCAGCCTAAAACAGGGAGAGAATGAGTCGACATACAACTACATTCACAAGTGGAAGGCAATGGCGTACAAATGTTCAGACGTACTGCCACAAGCGTCGCTGGTCGACATCTGCCGTAACAACATGAGAGCAAAGATACGCTCCATGATTATCGGCAACAAATCAAAGAATCTGGGAGAACTCCTAGAAGCATTTATGGAGGCTGAGATGGTGATCAAAGACCTCAGCAGTCAGAAATCATCAAAGAAGGAGCCGACCGCCATTGCAACCTCGAAGCAAAAGAAAAAGGAGGTTCTCAATGTGCAAACCAAGTCAGCTCCGCAGCCACCAAAGAAAGCTGAAAACAAAGGTGCAGGTAAGAGACCTAAACTCTCTGATGCCTTCAAAGAACGAGTAGAAAAGAAATACCCGTTCGATGAAGATGTCGAAGAAATCTTCGAGGCTCTCTTGGCAAACGGGAAGCTCACCCTGCCTGAACCCAAAAGACCAGGAGATGTTGGCAAAACCAATGATCCCCGGTACTGTCCATACCACCAGATGATCTCGCATCCTCTCAATCAATGCTTCGTTGTGAGAGAAAAGATCAACGAGATGTGGAAAAACGGAGTCATCACCTTTGACAAAAACTATGGGTCTGCCTCCGTCAATATGGTGTCATATGGACAAACACAAAAGTCACCAAAGAAGAAGGTCTCTACTTCCTCCAAAGTGATAAAAATGGCTCAAACATCCCAAGAGCTAGTCCCGTGCCCAACACCAGATGGACAACCCATATGGGTACATCCCGATCTCTTGGAAGATGAAAACTGGGAGATCGTCAAAACAAAGTCGACCGCTCGACAGCGAAGGCAAGCCAGGAGACAACTCCGCAAGCTTAAACAGCAGGAGAAAGCTCAACCAAAACAAGAAGTTCCTGAAAAGACAGAAACTTCCCCTACCCCTTCACTGGGAGCAGCAGAAAAGTCTCCTTCCGAGACTTCGAGGCCGGCAAGGAAATTCACCCTTCGTGATTTCATGCCATCACTACTAAAGACTGAAGACATGCAGGAGGCATTATACTCTTGCAATTCAGTAATTGGATTCCCCATTGATGGGTACGAGTCCAGTGACACCGCCAGTGACACCGATGAATGGGAGGAATCCCTCGAAACAGGAGAATACCTCTCCGACGAGGAATGGATCCCCGAATCCCACCTCATGCCGGTGATCTGGTATAACCCTTTACAACCACAGGGATCTTGGTCTGATGATGAAGGAAACCAAGAGGTTGTTCAAGAAAATGCTGTTGACACAGCACCTGCCAATGCTCCGGTAGAACCCGATCAGGAGGAACTACAAGGAGTAGATGAAGAAGAAGATCTGGCTCCTATGCCTGATCTCGAAGAATATGCAAGGATCTTGCAGCGTCTTGCCATTGAGTAAGGACAAGATCACATCAATCAGCTTCATCGCAATCCAGAACTGGTGGTCCCGGAAAATCTACAGGAGTCCCCTCCAGTAACTCCTGAAAATGAAGAGAACTACTGGGTGGATGATCCCCTTACATCAGATGATGAATCTGACTCCCAACAATCTGTTTCGGAGACGTTTCCTGTTGCTTGCAATGCGATAGTTCGAGACGACAGCGCCTCTGCAGCTTCATCTGCCGAGGCCACAAACTCCCATACTACATCAGGTAGTATATCGTCTGATATTACTACCTCGGAAATGGCATCTTCTCAACCTTCGTCTTCTGAGACTGTTACATCAGAGTACAGGCCTCTTCTAGCTAACTACCTTGAAGACGTCTCTACCAATGAAGTCTACCCAGTCAACTGGTCCCAGATGCCCAACCTCATGGGTGATGTCTGGACCGATGAAATTGTAAACAAAGAAGACAAACTGCTGGACGCTGTTCAGGACTTGTTCCCGGAAAATGCTCCATGCAATGCAGTCACTGAGGATGGTAATGTTGACACGGAAGCATCTTCAGCAAACGAAAAGTATCAGCCCCTCAATCCCAAGGGTGGACTTCCGAATGAAGAACTGTCTCCAGAAGCTCTCGAAGTTGGTAAAGGTACCCGCTCTGGCCGGAATTACCACAAAAACTACAATCTAACTTCTTCTTCTTATGTAAATCCTTCGGGACAGAATGTAAGCGCCCCAAGTGGCAACATTAATGAAAATGCAGGCCCTAACGAGGCTTTCAAGTATGACTTGATTGAGCACTTTAGACACATACCTGCACGTCTGCACATCCTAGACTTATTACGAATGTCTCCCCAAACTCGTGATAGTCTCATTTCAGAACTGCCGAGACTGAATGTGGATGTCGACAAGCATGCCCCACAAGTCCTACAAATTGAAATGGACTATAGGGTTAAAAAATCAAATACCTCCTCAAAAGGAGAAAAGAAGAAGACTGAGGGATCTTGCAATGATTGCCTCTCAGTTCAAAGAGCAGCAAGTGCAACTATCGCCTTCACTAAGGAAGACCTCCTACTAGGCGAAACAAAGCACAACCGGCCCTTATACTTTACAAGGTACATCAAAGAGATGCCGATACATAGAGTACAGATTGATCCGGGTTCTGCCCTCAACCTCATGTCTACTTCAGCACTCGAAGAGCTAGGCATCCCGCCTAGCAAGCTGAGTCACACATCTGTGTCTATCTTTGGATACGATGGAAGCACTCAGAGGCCTATCGGCAAAATTAGGTTCAAGTTGCAAATCGGTGATCTTATCTTTGAAGTCACTGTATATGCAATAAAGACCCCCTCATGCTACAACATCCTTCTCGGACGCCCCTGGATACACGAGAGTGGTGTTGTTCCTTCAACTCTTCATCAGTGCATCAAGTTTGTTGGCAACGACGGCTTGGTACATCGGGTATTTGCGGACAAAAAGCCTTTCAAAGGCAAAGAAGTCCATTTTGCAGACTCGCAGATGTACAAAGATGAAAACGAAGAAAAGGAGAAAGAAATAGCATCCTTTGCCGAAAGTCTCCAGAAGGATAAAGGCAAGGCTCCTCAGCAATCACCGGAAGAAAATCAACCATCCGGCAAAACCGAGGAGATCAACCAATCTCCTTTTGTTGTCTCCCTCAAGTCTTCAAAGCCGCTGGTGATCACTACCAAGGCAAAGAAGACCAAACAAAAGCCTGGGGCAAGTTCGTCATCTCCTTTGTGTCTATTATGCAAGACACAGATTCGGATTCAGAGACAGAAGACGACACGTCGTCAAGCCAAGCTGATATTCAACAAGCTCAACCTGCTCTCACTCCATTGGAGGCACCTGCTGGCATAGACGATCCAACATCTGCTTCCTTCGTTGTTCGGACAACCTCACCAAAAGAAAAGCCGATCTTTTTCCACAGGTCGGCGGCTTCTTCATCAAACTCTTCGCTTGAGCCTTTCCAAAATGAAGGTATGCCACAACTATCCTTGTCTAGTCCAATGGCGCAAGCTATCATGAAGAAAATGGGCTATGACGCTCAAAACCCAATCGGCTTGGGAGGTGGCCACGGTATTCTCGTACCATTGGAGCCCACCCTGACAAAAGGCCAGCAGGAGGATTGGAAACTTTATCGTCATATAGAAAAGTCTTCATACGGACTGGGCTACGACCCTGATGCTCCCAAGAGACAGTTGACCCAAAGGCTACAAAGTCGTCTGGCCGACGAAGCCTTAACATCTCGTGCTTGTGAAGATATTGATCTCCCTGGATATCTCTTTGAAGAGTTACCCGTCAAGGATCCAGGAAGCTCCTCCAATCGGTATGATTTCTCTGATGATGAAGAGGAATTGTCCGATGATACAGATGCACAGTCTTCTGGTCCAGAAGAACCATCATCTCCAAAAGAAGTGCCATACTTCGATCCAGTTTCAACAGGCGATTGGGACCATCTCATAGCAAGTCTTGAGAAGAGTGCCGATCAAGAAGACCCATGGTCAGAAGCACAGCTTTGGTCTGAAAATACCTTTGAAACTCCGGAAGGTCTTGTTGAGTTGGAAGCCTCCGAAAATATTATGGAGGAACCACCTTCGAGTCTTCCAACAGAAGATTCTGTTCAAAAGATAGACTTGGGAACGCCAAATAGCCCACGTCCTGTATTCATAAGCAAGAATATAAAGGATGATGAGTTACCCGAGTATATCGCTTTTCTTCGTGAGTTTGTTGATTGTTTTGCTTGGTCTTACGCTGAAATGCCTGGTTTAGACCCCCAAATAGCAGTTCACAAACTCAATCTACAAAAAGATATCAAGCCTGTCAAACAAGGCCAAAGAAGATTTCGTCCTGACATAATGGACAAAATTGAACAAGAAGTTCAGAAACTCAAAAACGTTGGCTTCATCCGCGAGGAACAGCATCCTGAATGGTTGGCCAACATCGTCCCAGTGACAAAGAAAAATGGGCAGATGAGGGTCTGTATTGATTATAGAGACCTGAACAATGCATGTCCTAAAGATGAATTTCCGCTCCCCATACCGGAGGTGATGATCGACAACACCTGTGGATTCGAGCGGATGACATTCATGGATGGTTTCTCTAGGTACAATCAGATAAAAATGCATCCTGAAGATGAAAGACACACATCATTTCGGACCCCATTTGGCGTGTATTGTTACACTGTAATGCCATTTGGTCTGAAAAATGCTGGTGCGACATATTAGAGGGCCATGATGAAGATATTCCAAGATATGCAGCATAAGACGGTCGAATGCTACGTTGATGACCTTGCCGTCAAAAGTAAAAAGAAAGAAGACCATCTCAAAGATCTTCGAGAAGTCTTCCTCCGACTACGCAGGCACAAACTGTGAATGAATCCCATAAAATGCTTCTTCGGTGTATCATTGGGTAAGTTCCTCGGATTCGTAGTTCGGAAAGCGAGAATAGAGCTTGACCCTATCAAAGTCAAGGCTATCCTTGAAATGCCATCCCCAAAAACCCTGAGACAGTTAAAAGGGCTTCAAGGAAGATTGGCATACATTCGACGGTTCATCTCCAACCTGTCAGGGAAATGCCGTCAATTCTCCCGCCTAATGAAAAAGGGCGTGGACTTTGTTTGGGATGCTGAATGCGAAACTACGTTCCAAGACATCAAGTCATACTTGACCAAACCTCCAGTACTGGCTGCCCCCACAACTGGAAAACCATTTATCTTGTACACAAGAGCCCTTGACCACTCTTTGGGAGCTCTACTTGCACAAGGAATTCATGAGGGAAAAGAAGCTGCTCTATATACTATCTCATCCGCATTCTGGTAGGTGCAGAGCATCGCTACTCTCCAGTCGAAAAAGAATGTGTTGCAGTGATGTTTGCTGTACAAAAGCTACGTCACTATCTGCTGTCCAACACAGTATACCTGATCTCGAGGATCAATCTCCTGAAGGTCCTTGTCACAAAAGCAGGTTCCCTTAATGCCCGACTGGTAAAATGGTCTATCCTCCTGTCACAATTTGATATTAGGTATGTACCACAAAAAGCAATCAAAGGTCAAGCTCTGGCAGACTTTCTTGCAGAGCATCCATTGCCCGAAGATTCTCCACTCAGGGATGATCTCCCAGACGAGTCAGTCTACAACGTGGAGGCTTCCTTATCAAATGCTTCCTGGGATATGTACTTCGACGGTGCAACCAGGACAAGTGAAAAAGGAAATCAAATATCAGGGATTGGCATCCTCTTTGTTAGTCCCGACAAATACATGATTCCACACGCCTTCTCGCTACTGGAACCATGTTCAAACAATGCAGCTGAGTACCAAGCCCTGATTGTAGGATTGGAACTCGTCCTCGAATCTGGCATCACAGTGCTAGAAGCCTTCGGGGATTCTCAACTGATCGTCAACCAGATGAATCAGAAATTTGAAATCAGGAAGCCTGATCTGTTGCCTTACTACAACAAGGCGCAATCACTTCGGCAAAAATTTGACATCTGTCATATCACCCACATTCGTAGAGGCGAAAACATCCGTGCAGATGCCCTGGCAGGACTCGCCGCCTCTATGGCGATCCAAGAAGGAGAACACATGCAAGTTACAGTGTGTGAGAGAAGGATTCTCCCTCCCCTCAATACTCACCAAGCAGTTGCGGAGTGCCACCAACTGGTTGGAAGTCAGATCTCCATCCTCAGACCTCTGATCGGCGACTGGAGGGATCCGTTCATTGATTATATTATGTTCGGAATCCTGCCTGAAGATCCAAAAGAACAGGTAAGTGTTCAAAGACGAACCCCAAACTTTCATCTGGACATTCCTTCAAAGATGCTCTACAGAAAATCCTACAATGGAGTACTTCTACGCTGCTTATCACAACAAGAAGCTAAAGAAACTCTCAAAGAGGTGCATGCTGGTCTTTGTGGAGCTCATCAGGCTGGTCCAAAGCTCTACGATCAGATAAAAAGGTAGGTTATTATTGGCCTACCATGGTAGCTGACGCAATGCAATTTGCTAAACGCTGCCAACAATGCCAAGTTCATGGAGACTATGTCCACATGCCTCCAGAATGGCTACATCCTACAGCAATTTCATGGCCTTTCGAAGCCTGGGGTATGGACATCGTAGGTCCTGTCTCCCCTCCGTCAAGCAAAGGTCATCGCTTCATCTTCGCCGCTACGGATTATTTCTCCAAGTGGTCAGAAGCTTTTGCGCTCAATGAAATAAAGACCTCATCAGTCCTTCAGTTCTTGCGCACCAACATCATTTGTCGCTTCGGCATACCTAAAAGATTCGTCCATGATAACGGACCACAATTCCGTGATCACAGATTCTACAGGTTCTGCGACAAATAGAAAATCCAAAGTTGTCCTTCAATTCCGTACAATCCGGCGACGAATGGACTGGCAGAGGCCTTTAACAAGACACTCTGCAAAATTCTCGAGAAAATGGTCTCTAGCCACAAAAGGGACTGGGGCGACAAACTATCCGAAGCTTTGTGGGCCTACCGAACCACCATTCGAGGACCGACCCATAGCACGCCATTCTCCTTGGTCTATGGATGCGAAGCTGTTGTCCCTTTAGAGGTACAAATTCCTTCCTTAAGGGTATCTCTACAAAATGACATGACGCAAGAAAGCAATGTCAAATTAAGACTCCAAGAGCTGGACAATCTCGATGAGAGACGGCTCGAAGCACTCCAAAGCATTGAGCTCTACCAAGCACGCATGGCTGGATCTTTCGACAAAAAGGTCAGGCAACGCGCCCACAAAAAGGGTGACTTGGTTCTTGCGGTAAAAAGGCCGATGGTTTTCGCTCACAAATCCAAAGGCAAATTTGAACCAAAATGGGAGGGACCCTTCGTCATCGACAAAGTCTTCTCCAATGGCGCATACGCACTTCTAAACATGGAAGGTGATAGATGTATGCTGCCCATCAACGGCAAGTTCTTGAAGCGGTACTACCCTTGAAGACTTCCTCCACTGGGTCAGAGCGACGCCTGCAAGGCCAAAGCCTATTTCTAGGTACTTGCTCGTCAAACCCACTCCTTTTGGAATTTTCACCTTTATGTTGAACTTTCAAAACAATGCTTACTTTCATCGTTTCATTGTTCAAAAGAAAATCAAAATCCGAAAATCTAAGTTTAGGAGCCTCTTCCCAAACTTAAACCAAAATTTTCGATCCTTGAACCCAAAATTCTTGGTTTGAAACAAAAATCAGGACTTAGGAATTTCCACCCTAGTCCGCCTTGCCTTTTACCGCCAAAAAATGGTTTTAGGTCAAAATTTACGACCCTCGTGTCTAAAAACAAAAATCGGGAAAGCGATGTCAAGTCGATACTCGCAAAAACCCATTGGAAGGATGCGAACCCCATTCGATACTTCCAAAACCTCAAAATCGCAAGGAAGCAACACCTCGTTGATACTTGCAAAATTTCAAAAAATCGTGGAGACGCAACATTCCAGTTGATATCCACAACCCAAATTTCAAAAGAAAAACAAAGGTTCGAAAAAACCTCAAATTTCAAAAATCGTGGGGAGGCGACATTCCATCGATACCCGCAAAACGAAATTTTTGAAGAAAAAGCAGGGAAGCGACGCTTAGTCGATACTTGCACCCAACTTCGCGAGGAAGCGACATTCCATCGATACTCGCAAACCGAATGAGCAAGGAGGCGACATTCCATCGATACTTGCAATACCATTCAGCAGGGAGGCGACTCTTAGTCGATACTTGCATTTTTGAAAAAACCTGGCTTTTAAAAAACTCTGGCTTTTACGCCAAAAACTCGGCTTTTAATCGCCTTTTAAAAAACTCGGCTTCCACGCCAAAAAAATCGGCTTTCACGCCAAAAATCAAAAACAAAATCTGGCTCTCATGCCAACAAAACAAAACTGTTTTCAAAAAAATGGCTTTTTCAAAACAAAACGGCTCTTTGCCAAAAAATCCGGCTTTTACGCAAAAAAAAATCGGCTCTCATGCCAAAAATCCGGCTTTTACGCCAAAAACAAAAAATCGGCTCTCATGCCAAAATCCGGCTTTTACGCCAAAAACAAAAAATCGGCCCTCATGCCAAAAATCGGCTTCCATGCCCACATCGGCTTTCACGCCACAAAATTTGGCTTTCACGCCACCAAAATCGGCTTTCATGCCACCTTCAAAATTTTCGGCTTTCAAGCCATCAAAAACCAGGCTTTGTGCCACAAAATCTGGCTTTCATGCCAAAACAACACTTTTGACAAAAGATTTTCACAAAATGATAACCTTTTGATCAAGATTTTCAAACAAACATTCCCATTCAACTTTTGCTTATTTTCAACAAAAAGAATTTAAGTAGAACAAGGGGATACAAAAAAAATAGAGTGCCAAAATGTTTATACATGGAGGTACAAAAAAAAAAATGAAAGAAGAAAGTGTTACAAAAAGAAATTCAAAAGCTCAGTCCATCATAGTCTTCAACCAAAGACTGAGGTCCTCGAGCAGACTCTTGGCCTCAGCCTCCAAAGCTTCCAGGCCACGCTTCTTCAAGATGCTGCCATAAAATGCGGCAGAAAACCGCGATCCATCTTCAGCACGAGGGAATTCCTCCCAAAGAAGTTGCCATCGCTCATGCTCCTGAGTCTTTCTTCGGAGATTTCCGTCAACCTCTTCCCACGCCTGTTGAACGAGCTTCAAGGCAGCATTGCAAGTCTGTTCTGGCAGATCGACGCGAGGTGCATCAGTAACAAGGCCCTTACCCTTGTTCGTTCTGGAGGAACCACCTGCAAAAGTCAGAAAGGAAGAAATCAAGCACCAAATGACAGAATTTTGCTAAAAAAAATCCTAACAAAAATTTTGGCATGGTTCGGGGCAATTTCGAAGAAAAGGGAGGCACCCCCGAAAAAGAAAGGAAGCTTGAAGATGAGCTCAACATTGCTGCGAGCTCATAATCAATGAAGGATTCTCGAAGAAGACTCGAATTCAAACATTGCTGCGAGATCAAGCCTTTCTTCTCAAATCTTCGCAAGATCAGAAAAGAGCTCAACATTGCTGCGAGCTCAAAATTCCAAAACTTTGCAAAGCTCCTCGAAATTCTGCGAGACTGGAGAAGTGGGCTCAACATTGCTGCAAGCTCCAAAAATCCCAAGACTTGCAAGAAAAATTCGAGGTATGCATCATCATGCTCCCAATTCCATTTACCAAAAAATCATGCATAAAACCATCATGCATTAGATGCTAGGAAAACTTTGACAAAAAGTTTGACCAATTCCAAACCCAATTTGGTCAAAACCAATCAAACTTTGTCTAAGTCAAAATCCATGTTGACTTGACCTAGAAATTCTAGCCTTTTATCTGATGCATGCATTTAAAAAAGAAAAATCTTGAAAAGAACCTATTTATGGTCAGAAAAATGCATGATCATCAAGAAAAAGAAAGAAGAAGGAAACCTCTTTCTACATCTGGCCCACAGGCCACGCGAAGACCGGACCTATCCGTACAAAAAAAGACCTCGAAAAGCCATGGAAACAAGAAAAGAAGAAGAAGAAACTTCTACAACATCCTTGAAAAAGAAGACCTACTTGAAGCCATTGAAGCAGAAACTTGAAGAGAGAAATTCTTATCTTGGAAGGTTTTTGCAAAAAAGAAAGCAACAAGAGAAAAGAAAACCCATCTCCATTGCTTTTATAGAAAAAGCAAACCCAAAAGAGGAAAGGAGGAGAAAAGCAAGGAGGTAAGTGCTAAAAATTAGCAAACTTCCTAAAAGAAAAGGAGATTTGAGATATTCTCTCCTAAAGAGGAGATTCTTGAGAAATTCTCTCCAAAAAGAAAGGGATTTGAGAAACTTTTGAGAAAATCTCTCTCCCAAAATCAAGGAAACTTGAGAGATTCTCTCCAAGTAAGGATATTTTTTAGATATTCTCTACACAAAAGGGATATTTTTTTAGATATTCTTTACAAAATGACACCCACATGAGATCTAAGCCATTTTAAAAGCTTAAGGTCCCATGGGTTAGCCCATATGAGCCAGGTTTGACCACCTAGGCACTAAAAGTGGCT
Source organism: Camphora micrantha (assembly GCA_003546025.1). Taxonomy (NCBI): domain Eukaryota; kingdom Viridiplantae; phylum Streptophyta; class Magnoliopsida; order Laurales; family Lauraceae; genus Camphora; species Camphora micrantha. Next base: position 552 of record QPKB01000022.1, on the reverse strand, counting down.
TTTAGTCAAAATTTCTCTTACCAAGAGCATACAAAAATGGTTCCATGCCTCTCTTGAGTTGATTGGACCATACAAAAAATTCCGAGCTTCATAAGCTTCCAAAAGAAACCCAAAACCATCCAACCCCATGCACCAAATCAAGCCACAATCTTGAAATTGACATTCCACAAAAAAACCAAACCACTCCAATGGACCCAAAATTGTCCCAAAGAGTGACCAAAAAACCAAACCATGGTCCCCTAACTTGCCCACATACAGCTTGTTAGGTCACAAGGCCGAAACCAAAAAACCAAAAATCCCGACCCCCTAACTCGCCACATACAGCCTGGTTAGGTCACAAGGTCAAAAACCAAAAACCTTCTTACCGCCTAAGTGCCACATAAAGCCTTTAGTTCACAAGGTTAAAAAGCGGAAACCCAAAACCAAAAACCCAATCAAATGTCATTCAAATCCTTGCTTGAACGGTACATGACCCCTCCATTACCGCGAAACCCAATTGGAAGGCTCAAAAAGCAACTCCATCAAAAGAAAATCGCTCAAGACTCTTGGACG
>QPKB01000021.1:22677-169135 GCA_003546025.1 Camphora micrantha | reverse complement strand
TAATGTAAGACTTAATTTGATCCCATTAATAAAATTTTCAATCGGATTAGTAAATGTAAGTTTCTTGACGAAGAAGTCTTTAATAAGTGTTACTATTTGAAACTTGTCTCTTAAAAGAGTCCTAAGGTTGATATCATTCATCCCATATGAGAGACAAGAGAGGGGAAAAAAAAAAAAAAAAAAATCTGCGGAACAAATTAGGATCATGTTGATCTAATAAGGTCTTATTCATGTTTCAGAGATTATATAGAAGATCATGACCATCCAAAACTCTCAACACTTCCCCATAAAAGTCCAAAACTTCAAGGACACGCAAAACCTCATACTTTATTTTTCTCCTCCACATGTAGGTCAAAGCCAACAACCAAGCATGTCCTTGTATTGAAATCCAACACAATGAAAATAATACATAGCTTCATTCCTACCATGGGGATATTTCCTACCTTCTCTATCATTACCCTTCTTCTTCTTCTTCTTCTTTCTTCTTCCCCTCATCCTCCTCAAGTTCAAGCAAGAATTGACATAGTGCGAGACTTCTCGCGTATTGCATTACCCGGATCCATTGGGCCCGAGACCATTGACTTCGATTCTGCAGGTGAAGGCCCCTACACTGGTGTCTCCGATGGTCGAGTACTCAAATGGCTAGGGGATGAACGTGGGTGGATTTGAGTTTGCAACTACTTCGCGAGAAAGGTAACATCTTAAAGGCCCTGGATAAAGATGAAATGCAATGTTGAGAGAAATCTAAAATATATTAGGAGTCTAACTAGTTAGAAGTAAGGTTCAATAGAGGTTGAATTGTTCAAACCCATACCTTGGAAACCAAAAGATCCTAAAACACCTGTTCAATTATCATACACCATTCTTATACTTGGTAAAGACTCTGTCCGAAGCCCCATTTTTTAAGATCATGACTCTGTTGGGTCTGCAAAACTCAATTAAAGCTAAGCTGCAACTCATTTGAACTCGAGTAAAGTCTTTTTAAAACCAAGCAATAAATTTTAGCTTCTAATTTTCAAATGATTTGCTTTTAGTTTTCCTTGGCAGCAGTACTAGAGAGTCTGCTTGGAGTTGGCTCGAAGAACTTTCAGGTGGAGTTGAATTTCAGGGACAATGGGGCCGACTGTCGTACCCATGTGAATAATGGTTAACCCCAGTAAGGGGGCTCACACCCAACTAGCCTGTATAAGTAGGAAGGAAACTCCTACATATGGGAAGAGGAGCCTAAAGAGTTGCATATCCGAAGATCTAGATCCCTGGATATTCAATTGAGCAACCCCATGGTGTACATGGAAGAGTGTTTGAGAGATCCGAGGAAAGAGATCAAAGACATAAAATCGGACCTCTAAACTTTAAAATATGTTAACCGGTCGATCGCAGGTCGCTAGGGAAAATTAACGTATACTTAATGTTGAAAAAAAAATTCGATAAAAACCTACTTAAAGTATGTTGGTCACTTAATTTATTTTTTCCAATAAAATCCTCTTGAATGCATAAATGGGTACTGGGAGCAATGAAGAAATGTGAGCTAAAAATTTATTACTAAATAATCTGTCTTGTAGTTTCTCCCAAAGACTCTCTCCTCCTGTCTATCCTCTTAGTCCTATCTAATCTCTCCTCCATCTCTGACACCAACCCGTGGCTGTCCTCCCATTTTACCCACATGACCCAACTGGCAAGAAATAATCTGTCTTGTAGTTTCTCTCCTCATATCTTTGCTTTTATCTCTCCTCTTTCTCAAGCACCTTGGGGTGGTAAAATCTGGTCTGACTCAACCCCGCATGTCACCCATATAATCCAACTTGCAATAAATGGCATACAATATGGGTCAAGAAAAGCTGACCCACACTTAAATGGGTTAGGTTATAAGGTTCAACCAGTGCAGCCCCCATAACCCGCTAAAATGGATCCGGCTAGGGCTGACCCACATATTTAAACCCATTTAAACAATCTGGTAGTGTAAGATCTTGATACTTAGGGTAGTTTAGTTTATATGGAATGAGCTAAGCTTTTGCTGGGCTTTTATTGTCCTATAATGCAGCTAAATTTAGTCTTAATAATTGATATGGATCGGGTCTCTGGCTAAGCTTATATAGTTTGGTTTGGGTTGAACGAGTTGGCTTATAGTTTATGCATGTTATGTGGAAACATTGGGTTGAAGTTACTCTACCCATTTAAAAAAAGAGTTGAATACGGGTTGGTTTTCAACCCATAGATCCCCCATTTTTCAACCCAACTGGTTTTGACTCGACCCGACCCGTTTGCCACCCTAATTGTACTACATTTATGGATAACATCTGATTACAAACAACTGCATTGGTTATTGTTATAGCCTGTTCGATATTTTTTCTAGCAGGCCACAACTGATATGGGTTACTTTCAAGGGTTCAGCTGGGCTTCAACCTGGGTACTTCTTGTGAGAGTATATTTGTTGTTGTTAGACCCTAGAATTCATATCATTAAAATGAACATTTAAAACAAAATTTAGTGAATGACTTACAATCTACAATAGCATGAGGATTAGCATCTAATCCAAAACTACCATTCTCATTAAGAGTGGCAGTTATTGAACCGACCCACCAATCAAACCCACACCCAATCTAGTAAAGTTTAGGTTGAAATCATCCAATCAATAGCTAATTCAAGTTTGGATTGGATCCAACCTAAGCAACCCACCAACTCAATCTGAATTCAACACAGGCCCAACATATTAATGAAAGTTCAAATTGACCATTTTAACTTTCAGGTTTCGGGCAATACGTATTGCCTATTGTGCTAAACTCAACTTTAACCCTAATTATTGCATGTATAACTTTATCATGGTCGTTAATTTGTCAAACATCAAACTTATTAATTCATCTATATTGGCATACATACTACCATCTCATTGTTACAAGATGTTTTTTGAAAAATTATTGACAGTTTCGTGGTCTTCCCCTACTTAGGGAGAAGGAAGAGTGCGATGGAACGCATGATCCTAAATTGGAGGACACATGCGGTAGGCCATTGGCCTTGCGATTCTACAATGCGACTGGTGATCTCTACATTGTTGATGCCTATTTTGGACTCTTGATGGTGGGAGGCCATGGTGGTTTGGCAACCCAACTTGCCACTAGTGCCGAAGGTGTGCCATTTCGTTTTACCAATGCTGTGGATATTGACCAAACATCCGGATTTGTTTATTTCACAGACTCTAGCACCAGATTCCAAAGGAGGTTCTCTCTCTCTCTCTCTCTCTCTCTCTCTCATTTATTTATATGTGTCGCAAAATAGTGAGGTAAAATAAGGTAAGATAAAATATATATTTAAATACAGTGGAACAGAGAGAGTGTGGTAAAAAAGTAGCCTTCATTTTAAGTATTGACTTGACTTTTAAAAATGTGTGGTAAATAGATGTCTGGACTTTAATTTTCCACACCTTTTTAGTTTTTACCACACCACTTCTGTCGAGCAAATATGTTAAGCTGATCTCACATAAAAACTATTTATAATCACTTCTTCTCTCAAACCATGCTGAATGGGGCCTTGGCCAAAATCATGTTTATAGAAGACTGAACTAACAAATCTCTTTTGTAGGGATTACATACGGGCTATCCGCACTCGAGATAAGACAGGAAGATTAATGCAGTTTGATCCAAAGAGCAAGCAAGTGACAGTGCTGCTTAGAGGACTTTTCTTTGCAAATGGAGTCGCGCTAAGCAAAGATAAAACATTTCTTCTTGTTGCAGAGACAACTACAGGTCGAATTCTAAGATATTGGCTTCAAGGACCCAAAATGGGGGAACATGAAGTTTTTGCCCAGCTACCAGGTTTTCTAGATAATATCAATAGGAATTCAAAAGGCGAATTTTGGGTTGCTCTCAATTGTGTAGACCACCAACTTGGAAATTTCTCATTTTCCAATGAACTTAGAAGGAAAGGCAATTGCATATCCATAATTAGGAAGTTCAACATTGTGCAACCAACTTGGGTGGATTATTCTGTCATTGGTGTCAAGCTAAGCGAAGAAGGTGAGATTATGGAACTGTTGTATGTTGATGACGGGACAATTGCAAACCTTGTGAGTGAACTGAAAGAGGAAAATGAGAGGTTATGGTTGGGGTCTGTGGTCATGCCTTTTGCTGGTGTTACCAAGCTGTAAGCATTTGAAATGAACCTCTTGTTAGTTAGTGCTATATATCAAATGATGGATGGTGATTGAATTATTACTAATCAAGCTTATTATCGCCTCACCCATAATTGAGGTGCTTATTACGTGTGATTTAGTAGTAAGAAGTTCAACAAAACTGTTCTTAGAATCAGACTGGAGTAGACGATCTAGCCCATCGAACCAGAACTACTACTTGTTTTGATTTTTTGCACTACCACTCACTTTATCATTGGCTGAATCTTAAACCTACTAAACCAGTTGAAATACAATAGGGGAGAATGTGTGTGATAAAGTAAGTTTAATATTTTAAATTTTATTAGTATTATTTTTAAAACTTAAAGATTCAATGAAAGATTTTTAAGGGATTGTTTGCCTTCTACACTTGATAAAAAAAAAAAAAAATGAGAGTTACATATGTCAATGCTATATATATATATGCAAATATTACACACCAAAATATGAAAATAATGTGTAAATAAGGCCTTCCTCTCACATTTTTGCATGAGAGAGAAAGGAATTTTGAATTCATATCTCTCACATAGGAAGTTGACATCCTATTTACCGAGGAAAGTCAATTCATTTATATGCTATATATATATATATGCAAATATTACACACCAAAATATGAAAATAATGTATAAATAAGGCCTTCCTCTCACATTTTCACATGAGAGAGAAAGGAATTTTGAATTCATATCTCTCACATAGGAAGTTGACATCCTATTTACCGAAGAAAGTCAATTCATTTATACTTTTTTTTTCAAGGGCTCTTCAATTCACCCAACGGAGATGAGAACTCCTCTTGGATTAATCACTTATTATAAAATTGAAAAAACTCACATATAGTCGGTGGGTCCAACTTTTATTTGCCCTTGGAAAGATTGGCATTTTTTTAGTGGTTTAAATTTTTGGAGGAGGATCACAAATGTGCATCACGAGGTACAGGAGTAGTTGATTTCTGTGATAGTTTATCCAAGTTCTAATTTAGAAAAATCCTTAGTTGAACAGAGTAAAATCTACAGTGGAGTCCTTCCAATTAAAAATCTGTGCTACTCAAAAATTAACCCCTCTCACTTATCAACAGGTTCTAATTTATTTTTCAATAAGAATTGGACCTACCGTAAAATTAAATATATGATTAATAGCATTAACATGATTGTAACTCTTATTAGAGTAAAATTAGGGAACATCTCATAAACAGATGAGATGGCTTTCATTTTGAGCATCAAAAGTTTGGACTCCAGTATGAGGTTTTCTCAGGATTTCATCAAAGGATCCAAAACCATTTAAATGACAGGCCTAGTAATAAGCCACCTTACATGGCTAGTATCCACTGATAAGTTTCTTTCTCAACCATGCATTTAACAAATACCAACCGATTGGGTGCTGACGAGCCAAATTTGACCAATTTGTGTCCATAACCAAAATGGGGACCACAATTTGGATGGACCTGATCGACGCACAGGCAGCTAGCAAGTGCATTTTGGAGCTTGGACTAGATGGTAAAAAGATGGCAAATTCATACTATAGTCCTTCCTTACCCACATGGCCCCAGCACTTAAAAAACCCTGTCCAGTGATTTTGCCCCTTCCTCCATTTCTTTGGAGGGATAAGCTGAGGAAAGACAAATCTTTTGAGAAGAAGAAAATCCAACATTTCAGCTTCCATTTCCAAATCTGAGATAATAAAGCCAGGTAATCTTACTCACTCTCCAAATTTCTTCAGTTGCTGTGCTTTATGTCCATTGCCTTACATGGGTTTTTCTTCTGATCCCTTTTTACATTAGGCAAGAGGCATCCAGATTAGTAAAGGTCCTGCAATCCTGGAATCATATAAACTTTTGATGGGTCTCTTAGATTCTAATATAGAAGAACTGGGTTGATTGTATTTTGTTCTTTCTTTGAGGAAAAATGCCTTCTTTCTCTGTGCTTTCCAACCTCACAGTCATGGGCACCCATGTTTCTTGCTTCAATCCATCACTGTTTCCTAATAATGGAGAGAAACTCAAACTTCAGCTGAGAAAGATCCAATCTTTGGAGAAATACAGACGCCTTTCAGCTGCTGGTTCTCTTTCAGACAATTGCTCCAAATCCGTTTCTTTCTTGAGTCGTTCTTGTTTTTGTAAATCTCAATCTGGGTCGCAATCTTGTAAGGGGATCAGGTCAAGGATCGATGGAAACAGCGAAAAAATCAAAACTTTGATGAGAAGTGGAGAGAATCGGCGTCTGAGGCGGCGATTCTCATTGAGATTGCGCCCAAGGCTGCGTTTGTTGTCCGTTAGAATGAAATGGGTGGCAATGAAATTGAAAGAAGCATCATTGCAGGGGATTTTAGAGGCAATTGGTGTGTCACTGCGTAAGAACTTCAAAAGGGTTACTATTTCCACCTCTGTTTCGGTTGGGTTGGGGCTCTTCTACTTATTTCTAAAGCTAACTGCAGTGCCTTCTTCAAAGGTTGTTCCATATTCAGACTTGATTACTAATCTTCAAGGGGGTCAGGTGTCAAAAGTGCTATTTGAAGAGGGCTCTCGACGTATATTCTACAACATGCCTCAGAATACTGAGAATTCTGCTGCAGAATCAGATGAAAATTCATCTAGTGTAGGGAATAATCTGGTGCCAACGAGGGCTCGAGCTTCTGCCCCAGAGTGGGAATACTGCACGAGAAAGATTGACCATGACGAGAGTTTTCTTCTTACTTTGATGAGAGAGAGAGGGACTACATATAGCTCCGCTCCACAATCTCCACTTGCATCATTGAGAAGTGTTTTGCTTACAGTGGTGTCCTTATGGATTCCTTTGACTCCTTTAATGTGGTTGCTTTATCGTCAGTTTTCTGCCGCCAACAGCCCTGCCAAAAAGCGACGGCCAAGTAATCAAACAGTTGGTTTCGATGATGTGGAGGGTGTTGATGCTGCCAAGACCGAGCTTATGGAGGTGAGATCGCTCAACATCTTTCTTCCTTTAAGTTAGCTGTTAATTTTATGGTTGGATGGAATATATTCTTACCATTTCCCCCCTAGATAGCTGGATCTTCATTGATGACGACGACGACGACGATGCTCGTGCCATTATTATGTTGTGAATCACCAGATGAACCAATAATTAGAATGATTTTGATTACACTTTACAGTTTTTAAGTTATTGAAAATAATGCAATTTGGTTCATAACTTTTAACTATACTGCCTAGGAAACATGAACTCGAATACTGACAGCACGTAGTTGATGAGTAGCACCAATGGAAATTATTATTTTTTTTTACAATGAGTGGATTGAAAATTAGAAGCATGTATTTAAGTACTTTTGTATTACCTCATTTTGTGCAGTTTTAGATTATTTTCGGGCTCAATTTTTTTTAAAAGCACTGTATTTTCGGGCTTGGGCCGGGCTGGGTACTCATTTCAATGGGTTCAATTGACAAGCCTAGGCACAAGGACCAGCAAACCTGTTTCCTGAAGTACATGGGCAAATTTGATGAAAGGACATTTCTTCCCAGATGGCTGTAAATTTATGCAGCATAAAACAATAACCCATGCTTGATTAAGCTTACTACAATTGAAGATTTGCCTGCATCAACGAAAGACTTATTTAGCTGATCTGTATCAATCACACACTACTCTTTAGCATGCAAAATTCATTTTTATTGCTATAAGACGAGAAATTATAGTGTCTGCATTTCTCATATAGAGCAGATTTTTAACGAAGTTTCTTTGTTTCAGTCAATGTAAAATTTGGAAGCTCCTCTTTACATTGCGTTCTGCATCCTTTTTTATTTATTTATTATTTTTGTTAATTTGGATGCTCATTGGGTTTACTTCTGTTGGAAGTTTTCATATGATTTAAACTTTTTTGATTCGTGACTTGTTGTCCTTTCGCCACAAATGTAAGTATAACTAGTTTTTTTTTTTTTTTTTTTTTTTTAAATAGTTACTTTCATTAGAAAATCAAGCAGTACAGGAGGATTTTACTGACAAGCTAGCACAAAAAGACCCCAAAAGAAATAAGGATTAAGGAGAAGCCCCTAAAACAAACTAAATTGGCCCTGCAAATGAAAAGGCCAACTCCTTCCAATTTAACAAATCTGCTTGATAGAGTAACCTCTAAAAGACAGACTGATGGTCTCCCAGAGAGCAACTAAGAACTTTGCTTTCCCCACCAAGCAGCTATCACTTGAGAGTTCCTTTCCTTCCAAATAGTTTAGAGGACTGCCAAGAAAGCCAAGCTCCATAACTCCTTTCCTCTAGGAACTCCACATGGGGCCTTCCAAAGCCTGGAAGAGCTCTGCGAGAGAATTTGGGAAAACCCAACAGTAGCCAAACAACTCAACCACCAAGCTCCAGATAAATTGAGCAGTTTTGCACTTCACTAGAAGGTGGTCCACAGATTCCTCCTCTCTTAAGCACATAGGGCAGCTGTTAACTACTGTCATCCTCGTCATCCTCAAATTATCTTGGGTCAAGATTCTTTTATGGATAGCTAGCCACCCAAAGATTAGCACCCTCATAGGAGCCTTCATCTTCCAAATGTTGCAAACCACATTCCTATCCCTCGTACCATTAGTAATGGAAGAGAAGAAAGAAGAAATTGAGAAGGACCCATCTTTTGAGGCAATCCAAACCTCCCCACTTTCTGGTATATACATACCATTGAGAAGATTGAGTAGGGAAATGAATTGAGATTCCTCTTGATCCTTTAAGTGTCTCCATAGAATGGGGCTCCAAACCACCTTATCACCAATTCTAGACATGTAGGATTTAACCTTAGCATCCTTGTCCATGGTGCAATTGAACAGGTCCGGAAACTGAGCAACAAGAGTCCTATCTCCAGCCCACCGGTCTTTCCAGAAGAGAATTCTCTCTCCCGTCCCGGGTTGATATTTTATATTACCCATAAGAAGCTTCTTAACTGAAAGGATACCTCTCCAAATTGCTGACGACTTATTAGGTCAATCCAGGAGATCCCACCCATTTCTTGGAAGGCCATATTTCTTTTCCAAGACCTGTCTCCATAAGCCATCTGTTCCTTCTCCTATCCTCCATAACCATTTGCCCAGTAGAGCATGATTCATCTGTTTGAGATGCCTGATTCCCAAGCCCCCTCTTCCTTAGATTTGCAAATAGAGTCCTAGTCCACCAATGAAACTTCTTATGGTTGCTATTTCCACCCGTGCTTAAAGTATGCGCATTTATATCCATAACGGGAACAAAAATATTGGTAATAGGAGGTTCAACATTTAAAAAAAATAATTAAATTTCTGACTTGATTGTAATTAAAACGTTGTCAGCAGTCAGCACCAATGTTTAAACTAGAAAATAAAAGATAGTGATTTTATTTTAAAAAGAAACCATATATTATTGGAGAGAGGAAAAAATATCTTAGAATGGACTCATGATGAAGGAGAGTCCAGATTACTAAGAGTCCCCTTGAATTTGAATTGATTAGATGGAGAGTCCAAATCATGCGAGACTTTTGTTCTCAAAATTTAAAGAAGAAAGGGAACTTTATTATACTACTAAGATCAAGGAATCCAGATCATGTAGGACACTTCTATAATTGTGAAGATAAATTCAAAATAGAGTCAAAACTCAGAGTGAAATCGAGCAATCGTTTGAAAAACTGAACCTCGATTTTGAAATCAAATCGCCCTCACCTAATATATATTAATAGTATATATATCATGTTCTAGCTTATCATTTATGAAGGATATACCTATGCATTTGCTGGTCATGGATGCTGTTTTTCCTTAGCCTGGCGGCAATCTAAAGAATGTGAGTTGCATTTTTCCATACAAAACCATCGGCTCATTTCATTTAATTATGATGATTTATTTTTCGTTTTGTATATTTTCTCTCTTTTTTCCCCGATGCTATAGTTCCAAGTGCCAAACCTCTAGATATATATTTTCTACTAATAGAATTTTGTTGTCCACAGATTGTGTCGTGCTTGCGAGGAGCCATCAACTACAATAAACTGGGAGCAAAACTACCCCGAGGAGTGCTGCTGGTGGGCCCCCCAGGGACAGGGAAAACATTACTTGCACGTGCAGTTGCTGGAGAAGCTGGAGTGCCATTCTTCACGGTGTCTGCCAGTGAATTTGTAGAGTTGTTTGTTGGAAGAGGAGCAGCACGGATAAGAGATCTATTTAGTGTAGCAAGGAAATGCACACCATCAATCATTTTTATTGATGAGCTTGATGCAGTGGGAGGAAAGCGTGGTAGGAGCTTCAATGATGAACGGGACCAAACACTAAATCAGGCAATTCTCAGCTTCTAATGCTAATCAGTCTCTAAGTTTATTATGAATTCTTTTCTTCTTTTTAATTGATAATGTGAAATTGATGTTTCCTTCTCTTTTTCCTTCTAAAGAGGGTGAGTCTGGATTATCACCATTGTAACCTACAGCCTCTACAGCCCTTACTGTTGGATAACTGTAGTGACCATATTGTAGCATGAAAAAAATGGGATGATGGAAAAATGGGGATCTCACTCCAGTGAGTCTGACAATCATTATACTGGTTCTTTTTTGTACAATTTTTAGGTTAGTTTAAATTATTATCTCGATTCATATATTTATTGAATAGCAACCTTTTTATTCTCAAGAACAAGCTCTTTTACATTTCTGCCCATGAGATTGTTGTATTTAAAGCATTTCCTCTGTAAATAGAAGCCATTATACTGTTGAATGAGGGCAGGTCTTCTTAAAATTCGGACTATTATTTTTACAACCATTTTATAATGACACAGCAACTGTCCCCTTAGAGGACAAGAGCCCGTGGCGCTGTGATAGGTGCTCACCATTGCTACCTTGAGGTTGTGGGTTCAAGTCACGTTACCCCAAAAAAACACCATGCTTCCTTAGAGATTTTGTCCATTTGATATAAGCAATGAGGGTCCATAGATTAGAGACACTTATTTGGGTAGAGTGTGGGAAGTGATTCTTGGAATGCTTCAAGTTGGTTCATAAAAATGTGGATAATCCATGGTAAGTACAAACTCATATTAAATGAGATTAAATATATAAATGATTTTCCTTTGGAATTCCTGGGTGAACAGGAGATCAATATATCTTATTGGTTGGGATTAGGACTGCAGAACTATTGAGCAGGGCTCATGCAGTCCCAATTGAAAAATTGGATAAATCAGAAACAAATAGCCAGTATGGATGTTGTAGACAAATTGCAGGAAATTTAGAAATTAAAATCAAACGAGGAACCAAATCTCAAATCAACCACCAACTGAGCTTGGATGCCTTCTCTATCTCTACACAGTGACATACAGCCAAGAGAGAGGGAAAAAAAAACAAACTGCTGTATTTTATTTCATGTACTGTAAAACTATGTAACTCCAGTCGACCCTTACCCGGGCTATACAATTCTAAAAAAAATACAGGTGGATTTGGAATGAAAGGAAATGCAGAGTATTAAAAGGTAGAATTCCGTTAAGGAAATCACACTTATAATGATTTCCAGCATTGGAGGCAGGTGGATTTTTCTGTCCTCTGGGAACCATAGCCTGAAGCTTCTAGTAGACACAACTATGAATGTGTCCTGCTATTCTGTCAGTCTGAGAGGGCCTTATTGCTTCAGCTCCATTACAGTGCATACTGTGCATTACGGGGAAATCAAAATTCTCTTCGGGATCCTCTAGTAAATCTTGCTCCCTTTCCTCTATGCGCTGAAACGACCAAAAAAAAAAGTTTTTTTATTTTATTTGCTACGGGGCGGCACATATTATCTTCAATAGCGAAGATGAAGTTAGCTGCTGCCTGGCTGCTCTCAAACTGATTCTAACACCTATTTCCACCTGCCACATTATTATAGAGGCTTCTCCAACCAGTGTGAAAGATATGAACATATGAACTTGGATGCAAAATGGTTATACTTGTGACTGGAAGAGTGACTGGAAATTTTTGGCAATCCTCATTGAAACATCATTCAAATTCAGCGTTTGTCAGCCTTTTTAATCAAAATGCTTGGCAACTCTCCTAAGCTTTTTTTTTACCTCATATATTGCTTTGTCCCATCTAGGGTTTTGTTCCCCTCCTTTAATCCTCTTGTACTGCAGGCATCTGGTATATCTTGCCCACTTTACAAGAAAGTGGATGTGGGCTGGTTCACAAAACAAAACCAAACCACCCTCCCCCACCCCCACCAACCCCCCAATCTTTTTCCTATCATCTATTTTATAAATTTGTTTCTCTTTCATACTCTGTATTTGTATCTTAATCTTGGGAGATCTATAAATCCTTATCTTACATAAAAAGAGTGTAAATCTTTGGAGAAGAAGTGTCATCATATCACATGAAACAAGGTGTTGACAAGACATTATTTATTTGGGTCCTTCTAATGTAATTTTAGAGTTCCTTTGCTTTTTTCTTGTTTTTGTTGGTGGATTTCTCTAATATCAGTTTTTTTTTTTTTTTTCATTTGTTGATTCTTTGTTGCATTTTATTTTATTTTATTGTCTTTAATGAAAATTACTGTTATAAACAAACAGTAATTGCTCCCTTTGTAAAAGCCACTATGGTTTTTTTTTTTTTTTTCTTTGTACTGTTATTTTTCACCTCCAACAACTTATCATTCATGATTTATGGAAGTTTACTGTATGTAAATTCAAACCTTTTGTTTAGTAGTCCCTATGGTGGATGGCCTATAGTCCAAGTACACACACACACACACACACAAAAGTTCTGTGTAGACTGTGGCCTGAAAATGAACAACTAGAATAAAGAGAGTCAATACTGCATGTTAAAGTGGAAAGTTCTATTGTGAATTAGGGTTCTGCAGATGATGTATTTTTTGTACCATGGGCCACCCACAGATTGCCCATCCCTCCTTTTATTTTTATTTTTATTTTTAATAAACTGCCCGATCCACCCTAAGTGTGTTGCAGGAGCACTAATCTTGAAAGTTCATCTTTCTTCTAAATCTTTTTTTTTATCCGTTTTTGCTTTTGTAGTTGCTTACAGAAATGGATGGATTTGAGTCAGACACAAAGGTGGTTGTTATCGCGGCAACTAATAGACCAGAAGCATTAGATCCAGCTCTCTGCCGTCCTGGTCGCTTCTCAAGGAAAGTATTTGTAGGAGAACCAGATTTTGATGGAAGGAAAAAGATTTTGGCTATACATCTTAGAGGAGTTCCTTTAGAAGAGGACTCACAGCTTATCTGCAATCTGGTTGCATCTCTCACACCGGGCTTTGTTGGTGCTGATCTTGCAAACATCGTCAATGAAGCTGCTTTGCTTGCTGCTCGTAGAGGTGAGTTTGAAAGCTTATAAACCTGGATCCCATGCTATTTATGTTAGTAGTGGAATTTCTTATCTGATTAAATGTTGCAGTGGAACATGGGTGCCACTGTCCTCGTCTTGAAGGAACTAATCATTATTTGGAACTACTGTTTTAGTAGAAGTTTTAGTCATTAGTGGGACCTGCTTATTCTATTTTCATCACTTATTTTGTGGGTAACTTCTGGGGTGTCAAACAAAGTTGAAACATCAGAAGATCACAGTTTTGATGCTGTTCAATGGCTTTTCAAATTATCCATCCACTAGGCCTAGGAAATTGTGGTTCTGAAATGAGTTGAGAATTTTTGACCAAAATACATATAAAAGGGTTTAAGAGATTAGGTACTTTGTGATTATTTTAGTTTTATCAAAGTATATTGATGGTATTAGAGTAATGAATGAATTATTATCATGTATCCTACTATCCTCTGATATGTACCTTGTAGCGACCCTGGCCCCCTAGCTGCTAGGAATGGGGCGAAGTCAGCATGGGCTTGTAACCCTAGTATCAGATTGGCCTTGCGCCAGCAAAATTGATTTTACTTTATTTTTTAAATTTAGGACCCTTTCTGTTTAATAGTGTCATATCTTTAAACATACATTTTTTATTGCAAGGGTGGAATGCCAAAAGTCTAATCTGAAAGTTTGATAAAATATGGAAGTGTTTCTCTGACTGCTTTCTTAGGTGGTGAAGTGGTGATTCGTGAAGATATCATGGCTGCAATAGAAAGAGCAAAATTTGGTATCAACGATCGGCAATTTACTCCAAGTACTATTGGAAAAGAGCTTGGAAAACTGTTTTCTTGGATGCCCTCTCAAGTTAGAAGTAATGACCCAAGAGGGGATGGTATGGCTACCAACTTTAAGTTGAGAATGCTACTATTCATTAGGTATATTTCTTTTTATTTTCTTTTTCCCTTGTTTTTTTGGAATCATGAGGTAGATTTTCTTAGGCCATCAATATTCAATTGTTATGATGTCATGAATTTAATAATGTGATATCGTAATACAAGGATCCGAACCCCTCACTTTGAGCTCACATGAAAATCATTGGACTTGCAAAACACGGGAGCAGTTTTTTAATAAATGCATTTTTTTTTTTTTTTGGCATTTTATATATGTGAATGAGTCTGGTAAAACAGATGAAAGTATGCAATAGCAGCTGTTTCTTTTTCCCTTTTGGCCAAATATCTAGTAGTAATTTATGAACATTTTTCTCTTGGCTGCAATTGATGTATGCTATTTTTTTTTTCCCTTCTTTTTCTAAGAGAACAAACAGCCCCTTGTTATCTTTGTTTTTGTTTCTAGAACAGTTGATGGTACTCATGGTAGTTTTATCAATGTGAGAAACTAGTACAACTGTGCAAGTTCATGAAGTTGCTAACCTCACAGGAAAGAATTCAACGACCATTTTTGTTTGCAATGCTAGAGAGGTGGCTAAGGAGATCCATGCTCTTTCCAGTGCAGAACACAGCTCTTCACTGCAAGTTTTCAAATCTCCATAAAATCACGTGAGAGTTTCCATTGTTCCTTGCTCTTTGCATTCTCAATCGACAACATTTTTTTTTTCACCCACTCCACTAATTTGCTTGAGACGTTGTCCAAAATTTAGCCTCAAACTCTGCTCAAGCCCTGAAAATTTTACTTTCCCCCTACCTTACAGTAAAGATATGAAATCAATGCATCACTGCTATTATCCCAACTGAGATGGTAATTGTCAGATTCTGGAATAAGCTCTTTTATAGGAAATATGTTGAAAGTCATTATTTTTTATCACTTTCCTTGAATGCTCCAGAGGATAAACATGGAACTCTTTGCTACACATTTTTTTTAAAGTCTTTGCAGACATTTATCTTTCTTCTCTTGAAAGTTTACTCCATCCCTATTCCGGAAGTTGCTTCTGTTGTCCTCTTTGAACGGTCAGCTCACAGCCAGAAGTTTAAAAAATTATTCCAAATGATCACAACAGGTTTGCAACAGAAAACTACATGAAAGACAATGACATTTATCTTTTTTATTCCTTAAACATGATGCAATTTTGGAGTGATGGTGATTTTTTATTAGTACTTTATTTGTACCATCACTCAATGTAACAATCGTACTTTTGATAGAACTATTCTTCTCCAAACAAGCAAACTTAGGAACACAACTCCCAGTTGGGGTCATTATTCTATAGAGCAAGGGCATAGAGAATTTCTCATTTGGCAGCGACTGCTGCCAAATCCTTTCATTTTTATCTCTGGGGACTGAATACTTTGTATATCACAGATTTTAAACTGCCACAATATATGATGCCTTCTGATAAGACCCTTAAAAAGAGACTATCCAGCGCAAGTTCTCTGCCCAATAGAATCTGACAGTCCCTCTAACACATAAATTGGTATGCTAATGGAGTGTGGATCTATTGGCTAAGAATGAAGGCATCGGTCCACCATTTTATTTGGCGTGTGATCTTATATGAATTTGTGCATTCTTGCAGTTTTGTCTAATTTTTGCTATAAAATGTTCTCTGAGCATGTGAATAGAAAAGAAATTTTTATTGGGTGGAGATCAACAAGGAACAATCAAATTATTGGGCTTTGATTTCGTTGGGGGAAGAGTCAGCAAGCATTTCCAATCAAAGGAGGGATTATTTTGTTGGTCCCTAGTAGATTTCCAATGGTTCTTGGCATACTAGTTTATATACAGCGCTTTTGACAAAAAATCATTTCCCTAGAAAATCCGTGAATCAAGAAGGAATTAGGCAACAACCGTTACGGGACATTTGATATTTTCTGATGATTCTCTTATATATGAAAGTGGCATGATCAGAAGGGGTGAAGAGTGAACATTCAACGATCAATATGCAAGTGATAGTCAATTTTCCCCCTTTGATGGGAAATAGTTCCCCACCCTCCCCCTCTCTGACCCACCTCCATATGTAGGAAGATTCAATGATCTTCGTCCTTGTACTTCACCCTTCTATAGCCTCTCCACTTTTCTATTTAAACGATAAAAACATGCCAAATCTTGTCTTGTTGTTTGCAACTGAAGATGTTTCCAAGTCTTAACACTGCTAGGCTTGATATTATTGATAAGATATCTATTGTTGGACCCTGAATTCGGATGCCCTGGATTAACATACAAGTGTTAAACATGTGGTTAATTCTTCACTCTTGAGGCACCATCAATCTGTTCTATATATCTAGCCACTGTAACACAGGGCTTCATGTCAGAACCATTGAACTAATACATCTTTCTATTCATTAGAATTGTCTTTACATCAGAATAACAAAATTGGGTAAAACCTCTAATCCTTAAAATAAAAATAAAAAACAGGAACTCCAACCATAGCAGCCAAACAAAGAATTAGTAACAAATAACAACAATATTCTATGATAAAAGGCAAAAATATTACAGAATGAATAAAAAACAATGTCAAAAAGCATTCATCCCCTCTTCATGTGATTCAACAACTATGGAATGTCATATAATTCATGAGTTGGATCATGGGTCTATGTAGAAATGCTTTTGACATAGGTAGCAAATTCTGAATTCGATGATGATGAAGGAATCTCCATAAAAGAGGACTGAAATTGCATGAAGCTCTGGAAATAATCAGCATTGCCTGTCTCTGTTTGATAAGAAAATATGTGGTCATTGTCCATTCCATTTCCTGGATTTCCATAACATCCCTCCATATCAAATGACTCTGTTTGAGAATAAAATACGTTGTTGTTGTTCAACATCCCAGTTCCTGGATTTCCATAACATCCCTCAGCATCACAGGACTCCTTTTTAGGATATAATAGGTTGTCATTGTTCAACATCACATTTTCTGGATTTTCATAACATCCCTCTGCATCACACGTGTTACCATTTTTCACCATCCCAATTCCTGGATTTCTATAACATCTCTCTGCATTACATGACTCTGTCTGAGAATATAATATGCTGTCATTGTTCAACATCTCAATCCCTGGATTTCCAAAGCATCCCTCTACTTGGGGCAATTGAAGGGTTGCATTGTTGGCACAAGTCAGAATGTTTGAATTTTCAGGAAGTTCCATCCCCATGTGACAGAGATCCAAAGGTTTCATGTCATAGATGGGAACTGATTGAATTGGCTGAATCCAGGTGGCATTGTTGGCGTAAGTGGGACTGTTTGAATTTTCAGGTAGTTCCATCCCCATGTGACACAGATCCAAAGTTTTTGTGTCAGAGATGGGAACTGATTGAATCGGTTGAATCGGCATAAGATCAACGCCCATCATTAGATTGTTTCCATAAATCCACACATCTCCTGCATGTGATATAGGTTTGTTTGTGGTGCGATCTCAACTGAAATTTCCGTTCCTTGCAAGCTTTCGATTTTCTTGTTCACCGTCTCTATCTTAGAATCCAATTTGACCATTAAATTTTGTAGTACTTCCTCTGGCAAGCTGTTTAGTTGGTCATCTGACAAAGGATACAGAATATCAGCTCTTTCTTCACTCTTAATATTTAGCTTGTCTTCTAATTTCTTGTTTCTTTCCTTCAAGAAGCCCAAGAGATCGAGCTTTCGCTTGTCTTTTTCTTTATTGCTGATGCCTCTATAACATTTGATGATACGTCTGATTTCCTGTGGGTCATCAGGCCATATCTGAGGTTTGTATTTGCTGCTCACCCTGTGGGTTCTAAACATATCATGCAGACATCAACACCGCATAGTGTTGCAAATTCGTAAGTCTTCTTTTTTCAGCCCCTTGATCCGCTTCAAAATATCTTGTTGCGAGATTTCGAGCATTCGATAAGCTTAATGGGAACTTTGGCACGGCCCATTTTATTGGAATGAAATATCTGATCATAGAGAATAAAGATTAATAAGCTTAAATTGATTGCAAAAAATTGTATTTAGGTATTAAATCTATTCACAGAGAATATTCATACCCTACTGAATTAGCAGTTTTCCAACATATTTATTGAAAAGTTACAAAACCCATCACTGCAATCATTATTAATTTACCTGTTAAGAGAATACCAGTCCAGATTATGAACTTATGGCATGAAAGCCAAACTATGAATGTGTTTAAGTTCAGATACTGCTCTATCAAACTCTAATCAAAAGTCAAATGAATCAAGAACAGCAGCTTGAAAAGAAAAAGAATGCGATGATCAAATAACATTTCTATAATCGAAAACTTGGAAAACAATGTGACAATTATACTAGATTTATTACTGCATCCTAATTCTGTTAATGTAAAAAATATCCCAGTTCTCCTATTTTTTCCTTTGAAAGTTTTTCTAGGTGATGTAAACATCTCAATCTTCGTAAGGAGCAAATAGCAATACACTTGGGTTTTAAAGAAAACACGGCTTTCGGGTCTCTGTCTATGAATAAGTTTTGTTCTCTTCTTTCCCAAGATGATCATATTGTGTCTTGTATGCATGTTGTAATAAAATTTATAAATGAAATTCTAATGCGGAATGCAATAAAGATTGGATGATAGAACAAGCATTAGCGTTCATGGAGGCGTCTGATCTATCACATGGGACCCAAACCCGTGTGTGTGTGGGAAGCGTACTTGAATTAGAGACCCTAAACAGCTCAAAATACTCTAATTTCATTTTCTTCAATTCAGGGGGCTGTTTTATAATATCAATACACCATGGGGTGTATTTGTGTAAATTCTGAATGTTCATTCATGAGAAACAAACAGAACAGGGAACTGAAAAGGGTCTTTTTGGGTTGCTCATTACAGGGCTCACTTGGGCCAAACCCAACTGAGTCCAGCACTCCCATGGGTGCACAGCCGTTGGGCAGACCGTGTGGTGTGGGCCCCATGATCAGTTTCCTCCAAATCAGTTGATCTCTTTCCATCAAGGTGTCATTAGGTGGTGTGGGGGGATTAGTGGAAAAATTTGGGGATTTGGTGGTTCAATTATAGGAATTTGTGGATTCTAAAGGTTTGAGGGGTCGGATGTGTCAACCAGACAGTCCACACCTGATTTCTTCCCTTCTGATTTTTTTCTTCTTTGTAATTTTTGCAATTTGTGATGTTTTTAATCTTATTCAGGAATTCTGGCTGTAGAAGGATTCTGAAGCTTTTGTAATTTGGGTCTCTCTGAAGGATTCTTTGTGAATCCGTGACTGTTGTTTGGGTCCTTATTCTGATAACTTGAATTAGGTGATTGTTGTTCTATTCCTATATCATAATCGATTAGATAATTAAATCTGTAAGTGATTTGGTTTTCAAAAGTGGAAAAAAGAAAACTAAATGATGACCCAAACCCATCAACTTGATCCAAGAGATTTTTCATAAGAAAACTGAATGATCTTGATCAAGGGAATGATGGGTTTAACTTGATCATTCATTCTCTCAAACCCGACACCATCTTACTCTTCAATCCACCCATCTCATACCAATCTACATGATAAAACTATGGAATACTTTTTTTTTTTTTTTTTTCAAGTAGACTCTTCATACATTCAATGCCCACCCACTGACTTCAAGAATTTCTAGTTCATAAAAAAAAAAAAAATTTGTAAAAATGATAATACTATTGAAAGAGTATAAAAGAAAAAAGGATAAAAAAAAAAAGCAGATAATTTAGACAAAATACACAGAAAAATTAGGGAAAAAAAAAAAAAGAAAACTCACATTTTAGTTCTTGTTTCTTTTTCCCCCAAGTGCTTTCTTTTTTCACTTTTCCGCTATTTTCACTGCTCTGGAATAACTAGGAAGTATACATATAACATGTATTTAACAGTGTGTGTCTTTCTAATTCTGACTGTTAATAATCTTTCTAATTACAATTAGACTGTTAAAAATCTTTCTATTCTTTTTGAAAACAAGATGTTTCTATTTTTTTTTCGACTGATGCGGCTTTTTAAAACGCCACGCGTTTATTGAACCCAACCAGGAAAGCTTTCCGGATCCTCACTGTCTGCACGGGCCCATATAGAGATATATCCAACCGTTCAAGACGGACCCTGTCCCATCCAGTGGCATAAGCTCAGATTTTACTTTAATTGTAATGGGCCCCACCATGAGATCGATCACTTGATTGGCACTGATTTGACATTCATCATGTGCTCAATCGGATGGTGGGACCCCCCTCATATTGGACTGGAATTCAAGGGTATATCCTTGGAGGGTATGGGATTCGTCTTTAACGGTTTAGATGATAACTATGTGGGACCCATGATGGAGTTTTATGGACTCTTTCCCTGTTATCTAATCTGTCCTTGCTGGCTGAGTGGGGTTAATGGGTTGGGGTGCCGTCGTCACAAAATTCGGGGGTCGACTCAAAGTAAATTCATTTAACTTGTGTAGGTCCTATTCAAATTTCACTCCAGTTGAAGAGGGACCCACATCCAGATTGACCGCTTATATTCCATGTAAACAAAATATTATGAAAAATTCAAGGTTTTTGTAATGATCAATCTGATAGTGGGTGGGTCCAACTCGGATCAATTCGAGATTTGTTAGATTTATTTTGGTTGATTTAGGTTTTTCAGAAGTAGGCCCACAAAAAAACCTCAGAAAAAAGTAAAAAATAGTATTTTTTTTTCTTTTTCTTTTTTTAGAAAAAGAAAATCTGTTAATTTAAAAGAAAGGAACTTGTAGTGCAAGATAAGCTCTAAAGGAGTAGCTTAGTTGGTCTAGGACCACGGTTTGCACCTGAAGGTTGTTGGTTCAAAACTGCACTACCACACTGGGGGCCACAGGAGAATTTTACCCGACTTTCTCTCTTGGACATTCATAGGGATTATTCTGACTCAAAAGGCTGGGAACCTGCGTCATTTAAAAAAAAAAAAAAAAAATTTATTGCACGACTTCACAAATGTGTGGCCACTGGCTAAGATGTTATGGTACAGATGAATGCCTCCAAGCTAGTTAAATGTAAAATCCGTCTTAAAGAAGTTGATGATGTGATAACCCCTTTTCATTTTGAAGTACTTTTAGTTAAAGAAATTTATTAACGAACAAGACATAGTAAAGAGGGTTGTATGTGCTTCATCATGTGATGATAGAACTTTAAATTTTCCTGTGTCTGCTCTTAAAGACTTCAGACGTTCAGATATTGTAAGCAAAATTCCTTTGCATCATTATCCGCTATTAAACATAGACGATACAGATTTTAAACTTAATTAGTATACTTAAAACTGATGAACTGTTCAAAGTGAAACACATTCTCATAGTACCGAGCTTTATATATGTATAAGTGTGATATCCTAATCCCAAAGGGTTGCTTAGCTGACCGAGGACCACTATTTGTACCCAGAGATTGTAGGTTTGAAATTGCACTACCACACTGGAAAGTTTATTCTGCTTCCCTTTGGGCCCGGAGGGATTAGTCCATCCAGATCTAAAAGGTTAGCAACCCTCCGATCGCAAAAAACAGAGAAAAAAAAAGTATGATATCCTTTTACATTTCTTCATAGCTTCCTACGTTTCTTATACTGATTTGGACGCAAGAGGAGCATCTAAAGAATAAACAAAGTAGTCTGAAGGATGGACCAGAAATGACTATGTTTCAGCATAAAAGTAAAAGTGACTTCAAATAAGATGTACTCTTGTTATCTATATGAGGGTGTATGGAAAGGGTAAGGATAGTCATGAATTCATTGGCGCCTGGGTGGCCCTTGATAAAAAATGGGTTTGGACTTTGGACTCCGACTTCCTATTTACTAGCCAATTACAAGCAGGTGTCCTCTTTTGGGCTCTGAAAAACATAAAATGTGACACTTGAATTGAGCCTATTCTTTATAAAATAAAAGACTGCGACTTGCAATTTTTTGCCATTTTTACTCTTAACAACATAAAAACTCGTAATCAAATTTTTTATTATAATAAGACCTGTAAAAGAAAAGAAGAGAAAAAAAAAGGGGGCTATTAAAATATATGGATGAACCTGGGCTTGGCCCATGGAACCCCACTTGGACGGGCTCGGTCATGGACCTGGAATGCATCATTTGGTCCAATAAAGGTGTGACACAGATGAGAAATCATGCATTTTTCATGCCCCTGTTCCGCACAAAGCTGAGAGTAGATCAAAACCAGCTGCGGTTGATTACAAATGGTTCTTAACTGTTGCTAGTATTGCTAGTACCAAACTGATATTCATCATCAATTTAGCAGGTCCCTTATCCACTTATATTCCTTCACAAGTGCATAAATGAAGGTAAAATGCCCCAATGACGGAAAACTATAGGATAAAATTAAGCAAATTTGATGAGCAGAGGGAGTTGATTGACAAACAAATTAAATGATTTATATGAAAATTCTTTATGTCATAGAGACACATTAAAATTCCAGTGCTGTGAACTAGCAGTTCTGGACAGTACTTTGCTCATAGTTTTGTGAATTATCCACAAATCAAATGACAAACAGTGCCTTTTTCTAAGCCTTGGACAGGAAAACTGATTCTCATCATAGCTCTTCTTCAGACTAAATATAAATTGCAATATTTCCCCGAAGAATTCCACATTCAAGACATAAGATTGAATTTGCGTAAAAGTATCTCACCGGGGACAGGATTCACACTTGGAAAACTCTCTTTTAAGGAGGATGCATGAGAAAGGTTGAAGGGTTTTCAAAGAGTTACTGGGATCATAAAATCAGCATACCGAACTATAGGTAGATACAGCACTTTCCATGTCAAACAGAAAATGTTCAAGATAATAATCGATCATTTTTCACACTACAAATGTATCCTTTGGTTTCCCAAGTTAAGTTACAACTAACATTTTTTCAAAAATGAAGTTACAATTTACATTGTTGGCTGTCTATCAATCATGATTATAAATATCATTACATGGTGAATGCCTAAGAACCCCAGCTGTCAGGCCAGTAGGCTTCAAAACAGTATTGGAGGAAAAGGTAACTAGTATAGAGAAGAATCACAATCTGCTTACTGAAAAGAATGATGCTGAGTAACCGTGACGTCGACATAGGTAATTAATTGCAGTCATAACTATGATGTCTCCATCCTGCTCGAATACAATCTGTAAAGATTGATTCACCCGTCAATGGCATATAAATCCCAAGACCAATTTACACGAAATCACTGTCAGACTGCCTTCTCCAGCCACTTTGGTAGTGTCAAAGAAGATTTCATCCCAAGCTTTGTTAGGAAAACAGCATATAGAATGTGCAGCAAGAATACAAAGAATCCACTGTTCAGTAAAAGCTGTTCCAAGACAAATCAAATATAAGCTTCAGTTTGAGCAAATCAAAGGGAGGTATAATATATCTATTGCTATTATACATTAGTCACACTACAGTTTCCGCTGACCAAACTGTTTTTTAATGCATATCAGTTGCAAGTCCGTATGCATGCATACACATGCTCATGGGACCCACCAATTATCAATCAAACTCCCTAGATTAATCTAAACCAACACCACCAGTGGTAACGGTTGGATGAGTGTTAAATTTGGGATTGTGGCAATTCATAGAGGGAACTTGCGCATATGAGGGGTTAAGTTGATTGTAGGTGTGGGCCAGATGACCCCAAAAATAGGCACGACTACGCAATTCTAATTGGTATAGACCACACGAATGGTTCTCACTACAATGCTTTTGTCGTGTCTTTTTTTTTTTATTTTTTCTGAAAGGTGTGTACATATATATCTTAAACAGCTTATAATGGTCTCATAACCAATAAAAGATGAAGTGATCGATTTAGATTTGGAACCATTGCATAATTGCTTTGTTCTGGTTCAGAATGTAGCAACTGCCACAACGCATTTCATCAAGTGAGCATTGCAGCAGTCTAAACCGTTATTCAAAAACAAGTTAAAATAAAGATGGCTGACTCGTCACTTTATCGTCACTTTTGCCACAAATCAAAGTGTATATTGAATGTGGATTGCCAGCCTCTTCTTTACAACTCGTTTTTATTCATGTGGTCCACTGATGAATGGACAACCTGAGTTTTGGATCAGGCAATCTATGCATGGGGCCCACTGTAAGGAATGTGGACCTAATGTGCACCTGCAGCTGTGCACTTAAGTGAGATGCAGGAATAAACTTTTTATGAAAACAAGAAGCTTTTATAGGAAGATACCAGGGTTCCAAAAATAGCATATATCGCTTCCATGGATGGAATTGTATTTAGACCAAGGGCAGCAAACACAAAAGTGAGAGAAGCATGAATATTTATAGTGATCTGAAAACCAAGAGAAAACAGTTACCATGATGGAAAAAAAAATTACAGTACATAAAAATAAAAAGTTCAGGATTTTATAGTTACCAGGGCAAGGATATTTTCTCTTATTAAGAATGAGGATATCAGAACATACCCCAATAAGCCAATTGCTCGAACCTGTACATTATACATGCAATTCTCGGAAGTCAGAAATACATGGACAGACCAATAGGGTAACTGCAACAAATAAGTGCAGGGAATTTAAGAAAAAAAGCTGTTGAGCAATACAGTTGTGCACAAGAGGATTGAAAGACCCCAATCTGCCCCTAACCTGCAAAGATGTGACAGAAACAATAATGATGCACGCATAGATAACTGCTCTTGGCATTTAAAGAAATCATAGGGACCTGATCCTCAGCAAGTGTATAGTCTAATAGTACAGGACTCCATAGGATAGGGTCCATGGTCTGGTGTCCAGACAGATAATCTGGTAGTCACGCCAAGGTGTGGGTGCTAAAAGGTCTCCCAGATCGGAAAATCCTAACTCCTTGCACCAATGGTCTACCATAAACCAAATATATAATACAATCATCATCCGAAAGAAACTCCAAGCAACAATGAGCAAATAAGAGATCATTAGGCCATCTCAGGTCCTCAGTCTGGCCCATCAAATCAACAATCTGGATTAATGAAGAATACTCTTGAAAAATTCAGGATCCAATAATTGTTCAAAACTAATGTCCAAAGGGTTTGAAAAGAACAAAAGGTATTTAGTATTCGCATTCCTCACCTCCACAAAGAACCCATGGCCAGACCAACTAATCCATGCATAAGCTGCAAGTAGGAAAGAAGAAGAAGAAGATTAGACGTGCAAAGACAATGGTCAATCATAATGCATAGGCCTTCAAGTGCACTAGAGGTGGCTCAAATGTATCTCCAATCAGATGCTACTAACCCTTGCTTTTAGGGCTCAAAGTTAAATTGTTTTTTTTTTTTTTTTTTGAATGGTAAACTTAAATGGTTTTACAAGTGCAATATTTATTGTGATTCAATCCAACATCAGATAACAGTTGGATGAGTGTCAACATCACAGCCGAAGATCCTTCAGTATACTTCGGAGACTTTGAACATTTTCACACAGACAAAATGTGTCAGTGCACTAGTAGGAGAACCGCCAAATTCTGAAAATTCACCTATTTCCACCCCCTGCTTCTATATATGGGGTCCACCTATGATCCATCCATTCCCTTCACATGCCTGTCCCTGTGAACAGCATTGGTCTGACACTGACCACCTTCCATAGACTATCACATTCATTCATGCACAAACATGAATGAACTGTGCCCCTAAAAAAATCTGCACTTTAAAAGTAAGACTTTCAAGCTTAAAAATCAACAGCTACACCTACAAGCAATCGATTACAGTGATATTGACTCAAACATATTCCTGTCTCCAAAGTTCAAACTTACCCATCCCCACAACCCCGTGATGACATAGATCTACATGGGCCCGTAAGCAAGTCATTTAGAAACAACATGCACTCATCCATATGGATGCACCTTATATGTCCGGTCCACCTGTGATCAATCCAAACCCTTCAAAAGCTCACATCCCTTACCACTATCGTCCCAAGTGAATTTGGCATCATTAGATCTATATTCATTATTGGATTGGGCGAAGAGGAAAATGTTTACAGGTCTCAAACTTTGAGAGCGATAACATTAAGGGATAGTATAAACCAATGGGAACCAAGTTTGGCCATCCCCAAAGACCAAGCGGAAAAGAGGCTGGTTTTCTGTGCCACTTCCGTGGAAGAGCCCTCACACAAACATGTTCTAAAGGCACAACACAAGTACATACTGTAGTACCTGACAACCCAGTGTCAGTTTTCACTGAGTACATATGACATTTTAATTTTCCAAAAAGGCCCCATCATTATGTCATGAATACAAAACTTTAAGTAATCGTTGTCTATATGACCATACCTAATGGCTAATAGCTAAATTACAGTGCTCCAATACATTGCAAACACAACCTTGTTGTCCTTGAAGCTGTCCTTAAAAATGCTTCCACACTTCTTTTTTTGTTCAAATATTTTTACTATTTATTCCCATTGGACCTCCGAACATTAGAATAAAAATGTTGCAACCTTCTACTCCCATTACATAAATTCAAATGACTTGACAGAACTTCCCTAGGGTTTCAAGTATCACACCATCAAACCACCGTCGTCATGAAATGGTTACTAATATCTCAGTTTCATTTCTTTCTTAGGAAGATATTTTGTGAAGACTTCAAAGAAGCTCCACAAAGCACGACTTCATCATTTCTGCCATCTATTTCTATAAGATGTCACCCAAATGCCCAATAGACATTAAAACATTGTGCCTTTATCCTTGTTGAATCCATTTTCCACATAAATTGAACATAAGAACTATATCATTTCACAATAGTAGAAAGGTTCAATCCAAGATTCTGTTGAAGAAGTAGAGAGAAAGAAATTGGTAAGAGTATAAAAATAGAGTTTAGAGTAAGGCATGGGTTTGCTCCCCAAGTGAAACCTGCCCCAAATTTGCTCGGTGTGAAAAGAATAAGGAGTTAGGGTTGGCAACCAGATCCAGATATCTATATTAATGTATTTCTCGTATTAAGAAACCCACAAATTTCTATATGTGGATTTTGTAGAGCTTGAGCTTCACTCAAGTCCTTTAACTCATCAAAAATGGAAAAAAAAAAAGGCATTATAATTACAAGTGAATATAACTTATTCAGACGAGAAGATCTACACATACTGAATCAACCACAAGAACTGAAAAGACCATGATGGAAAGTTTGAAGCAAAGAGATTTGACAATGCTCACCAGATAAGTAGATGCCTTTACTGGACCGGACAAAGTAAGCAGTAGCATAGCAGTAGCCACCTGGAATTCAAGCGTAGATATCTTTCAAGAGTTTACAGACAGACTTAAAAATAATAGGGATGGAATGACTCCCAAAAACACAAATAGAGGATCACTTCACCACTTCTTTTCTGTGGCATTCATGCAATCATATAGTATCTTGTCCTTAAATGGATACATTTTGCATTAAGATATGCAGGTGAAAACATACCATAGTTTTTCTACCAGCTGAAACACCCCATCGCATTGAGGATATTACTATTGGTAATGAGAAGAAACAACCGAAGTAATTCTGCGAAAAAAAAAAATTTTGTATATGACTCAACAAAGCACAAGAAAATGTCAACAAAACAAAAAACATCTGAATACTTTGAAATTTTTTATCCATGATCATATCTGGAATCAATGCAGAAGGATCAGATTTGTCTGATCCAGAATATCAGGGAAATTTTTTTTTTATTATTATTATAAAATGCCAAGTCTGATCCAGAATATCAGGGAACAACGTTTTTTTTTTTTTATTATTATTATAAAATGCCAAGAAACATTTACACATCACATCGAAAACTATGGAATTCGAAAAGGGTAATATTACATCAATTTGTAAAAATGATCAAAACCCAGATTTCATTATAGATTTAGGGCATATTTGTGAAACGCATTTTTTTGACAAGGAAAAGAAAAGCAGTCTGCTTTTCCGCGGACTTCCTTTTCCTTCATTTCGTGCAGGTAGTTTCCACTTTCCAGTGAGAAAAGGGGGTATTTTGCCTCTTTTTTTTACAATTCATTCTGTGGACAAGCAGACTTCTATTTCCTCAGACGGTGCACAGATATTTCCATTTAAAGTTTTGCTTTCTTACTTGGTGGTGAGAATATATATCAAACGACTTTCAATTATTACTGAAAACAAGGGTATCGTCTCTCCACATTCTTCTCCTCAAACTCCACAACAAAATGCAGTAGTTGATAGAAAAAAAAATCAACAAATCTTGAAAATTATCTGTAACTTCTTGATTTCTCTGTCCCCACATCCTTTTGGGTAGAAACTGTTAGTACACTTGCTTATGTAATAAATAGATAATTTTACCTCAAATGTCAAAATCAATCCCCAAACTTGCACCTATTTAAATCACAACCTAACTAAAATCTTCTTTAGACCTTTGGATGTGCAAGTTCTGCTTGCTCTCTCTCTCTCTCATGGAACTACAATAATTGAACAATTGTTCTCAAAAGGGAATAATAGTAACTACAAGGCACTTGCACCATCCATTGTGCATTATACACTCAAATACTTTTGTTCAAACCTTTTTTTTTTTTTTTTGGCTGGATTAATCCCTTTGGGCCCAGAGGGAAGCCGGGTAAACTCCCCTTTAGCCCCAGTATAGTAGTGCAGTTTTGAACCTACAACCTCGGGTGCAAACTTTGGCCCTAGGCCAACTGAGCTACCCATGATAAATAACAGCACGATAGAACTTTGATCACTCTCATATACAGTTTTCCACTTCTATAATCTCTCCAATTATCGAACAACAATTACTCATTGAGCAGCTTCAGTTCATATATTTCAATGGGTAAAGCCCAAAATATAAAACAGTTCATCATCAGTCACTTGGTTTCACACACATGGGCAGAATTATCCAATTAGCTAGAGTTTTGATCATTACAAAAGACTGCAATTTCCACTGCACATTAAATACTCCAGTAATTTTGTTTGACCCTTGCACACCCAAAACAAGCATTGATCATTATCATATAAAATTCCCCATTTCTGCTAATAATCTCTCCAATCATCAAACGACAGTCGCTCATTCTACACCTCCGGTTCATATATCTTTTGGGGGAAATAACAATCATAAAAAACAGTTCTTTATCAGTCACTTGGTTTTACAGACACGGGTAGAAATCTCCATTCAACTTGAATTTTGGGGGCATGGCCCACCCACGAAAGAAAAAAAAAAACCCACATGATGAACGGTTCAAAATTCATAACAGAATCGCTGAAAAGCTACACAATCCATCTTTACCTCAATCGCGAGAGAATTGCTTAGAAAATACAGTAATCCGGAGACGGCAGCGAACATGGAGCACTCCACGAGCCTCAGCGTCTTCTGAAAAACGGGTCCGTCGGTCGCCAAATCCTCAATTTCCGAGTGTGTTTGGACTTCTTTTTGGGGGAATCCGCCAGAGATTTCGTTGGAAATGACTCTAGGGTTTTGGAGTTGAGATTTGGAGAGAGGCATTGGGGGATTTGAAGAAGAGAAGGTTGCAGAGAAGAAGGCATTGCGTTCGCGAAGAGGTGATTTCGATGTGTTTGTATGTGCGGGAAAGGAGAGAGAGGAAATTCGAAGTGGGGAAAGAGAAGGAAATGGAGAGAAACGGAAGGAAACGGAGGGAAGATAGTGTAGCAGACTCATATAGGATAGGAAGAGCGTGAGAAGAATATAGAAGGAAGAACGGGGGTTCGAATCGAGGGCTTTAGAAGAGGAGAGGCTAACGGAGGGAGATGATTGATTGCTCGGCTCGGCTACTCAAGTCGACCTTGCCCTCCCAGCGAATGGTTTGGGCCATATCGGACTCAACAAAGCTCACACAAGTGGAAACAAGGTATAAAAAGTTGGCCCCGGCTTAGTTAAAAGATTTCAAGTGGGCTTTTGAGAGGAGCTGTTTGGAGGGGATCAAAATCGGGTGAAATTTTAGGTGTGTAAAAGAAAATTAAAAAACCGTCTGGCCAAGCCAAACCGAACTAAATCGAACTGCCGTTAATAACTGTGTTTCACAGTTCGATTACGATTACGATTATTGAAATCGAAAAATCGTGTTTCACAGTTCGATTACAGTTTTTGTCTCAACTCACGATTATTAACCGAACCGGACCATTAACCGTGGTTCCGTTAACCGTGTTCCCAAAATACAAGGTTAACCGAACCGTTTGGCTAATAAGAAAGGGCCTTAATGAAAATTACGTCTTTTTTTTTTTTTTTACAATAACATATTTTGCCATTCTCCAACTTTTTTTTTTTTTTGCACAATAAGGTTGATTGATAAATGGCAAGATTTTCACAAATTTTCTTAAATGACTATTAACCGTAACCGAATCGTTAACTGCGGTTCGGTTTTTAACGGTTTTTCACGGTTCGGTTATGGTTACGGTTTTTAAAAGCCAAAAATCGTGAACGGTTCGATTTACAATTTTTCCAAAATGAGTAGTTAACCGAACCGTTACACCCTTAGAAACTTTGGTGTTTTTTTTTTAACAAGGATACAGAAAAAAAATGGACAATTTTGAAAATTGAGAGAAGGGAACAATTTTGGAGAGAGACTCGTTTTCACTCTCGGACAAAACTGTATCCGATTCCTTCATTAGTTTGTTATATATGCCTTTTACTTAGTGATCACTGTAGTTTTACATACCTCTTTTTATCTATATCTCTAATGAAATGTGATTTGCCTTCGGTTAACCACATTGCTCCAAACTAAAAATCCTAATTTTAAAGAATACCTCAAGACAGATGTCAACATCTCAATCCACCCCAAGTCTCATCTCCCTCCACTCTCTCTGTCTCTTAACTGAACGCATAACTTCCTCAAAAGAAAAGGCTCTCTCTCTTAACTGAACGCATGACTTCCTCAAAAGAAAAGGAAAAAAAAAAAAAAAAAAAAACAATAACATGAAGAATGGTTAGTCCCACCTCAGCTATCGCCCTTCATCTTTACATATAATTACAAGCGTACCCAAAATCGAAGAAAACGGCCCCATTCGTCCGTATTCATCGGGCCACGTATCGTGCCGGTCTTTAACAAATGTGGGTCCCATCTCGGCCCTCCCATCGCTGTGTATGCCCCCGCATACGCTTTCTCATTTCTCCTTAATCCCCAATGTCGCTTTGGGAGGTTGCTGGATGGAGCCCACCTGAGGCCCACTGATGACCGGATCAGGATGGTAAAAACCAGCTCCTGATTGACCTACAAATCCAATAGGCAAGTGCGATATGATTTGCTGGCATTTCTCCCAAGTAAAATCCAATGTCAAAGCAAAGGAAATAAAAAAAAAACATAAATAATTTTATTTGATATAATAAATATTTAATTTCCTCCGCTAACCAATCTTTTTGAAATGTGGAAAACTTAGTATAAGCAGTGAAAACACTTTGAATAAGAATAATCCAGTTATCCAATTGTTTGGATATGGCATGTGGTAGTGATGTGAGAGGGTGGGAAGTGAACAAGAGGGTACATAAACTGAGATTTAACAAATGGATCCATTTGGGGGTGGCAATGGTATGCGATATTCCAATGCAAAACCATTGCGAGCCATCGGTGGTCACATCCAAGGGAAGGGAATGCCCGTCCAAGGCATGTGCACGAACCCACTACAAGTCAAGCGGGCCGCCTGTTGACCCATGTGAAGTGAATAATCGATTGGCTGCCACATTCCAATCTATCTATACTTCTATTGGAATGTGGTTTGCCTTCGTTTAACCATAGGTTTCCAAACTATAAATCCTCATTTTAGAAAATACATCAAAATAGTTGTAAAAATCTCCATCCATGCTAAGTCTCCTCTCTCTCCACTATCCTCTCTCTAAACTAACTGTCCCCATAACTTCCTAAAAAAAAAAATTCCTACTTAGTAACTGCTCTCCTATCTCCTACTTCAAATACATGGAATATGAGGAGGAATAGAAAAAAAAAAAAAAAAAAAAACCGACTAATAGCGAAGGAGGAGAAGGAGAGACATATAGCTTTCTTCGTTGCTACACTTTAAGGGTTGGCTCTCTTAACATCAACTTTTTGGGCTCTGCAGGAGTGAAGATTTTCGTCCTATAATATAGTCAATGTATTTAATACTAAGGAGACTGGTCAGTGAATTTTGATATTGGGAGGACAGAGGGAATGGTTGTGTGCGATTTCCATACTCAAGTAGTTAAAAAGGTATCTTCAATGATGATTTGTTGCCATGGAGCCCAACATGATACTACACCCTTAAACCAAACTGTTTTTCCAAACATGATACTACACCCTTAAACCAAACTGTTTTTCCATGTTCTGGGTTGAGGTCACAGGAACTGTGAACGGACATGTGAAATTGTGAATTGAGTGGCCAAAAACATTTTCAATTTAGTTCACCTGACGTATTGAAATCGTAATCATAATTCTAAGCACAGAGTATATCATTGAATTTGGTTGTTTTAGTATGAAGCCATGTGGACCATCTAGATCAAAATTAATTTTGATATTGGGAGGACAGGGAGTGGTGTTGTTAATTGTTATTATTATTTATTATTTATTATTAATTTTTTTTGGGAGGTGGGGCGTTGGATTTGGGTTGGGGAGATGCCGAGATGGGGGTTGATGTTGGCTCCTAATCTTAGGTAGTTGATTGGATATGTTGGCTCCTAATCTTACAGTAGGTGAAGGAAAAGAAGATACATTGAATAGCCAAATTCACCTTTATGGGATTTTCTAATAACAAAAATTAAGACAATTGTTATGGTGCTCACATCTGGATCCATGTCTTGGATTTAAGAAACTTGGAGTTGCAACAACATCTTTTTCTTTCTTTCTTTTTTGTGACGTGACTGGAACTCAAACCTGATGGTTGCAACTATGATCACCTACAAATTGGTACTGTGATTCTGATAGCACCATTTATTCTTCTTTCACTTCATTTGAATTAAGCAATATCATAACGATATCATAAAAACACATCTAACTATTGCATTGACCATGTTTAGATTAAACTATTACCAAGGGTATTTTTACAAATGCACTAATTAACTTATAGATTTCAAAGTAATCTATAATGCTCGGTCACGTATATTGTTCGGTGAAAGGAGTTAAATTAGTAAACAATATGACGTAGTGGGCATAAAAGTCATGACGCACATGTGAAGCAACGGGCCCAGTCACATAAAATGTGGGTCCCAACTGCATAAAAATGCAGTCCCATCCCATCCATCACATGAATGAAGGCAAAGATAACCCATCTGAGAATTTAACTTTCCTTTTAGTTAGATAGATGGACTTTAATTATGCGGGTCTTCCACACGTCAAACTTTGTTAACCAAGAATAAATGAATATAAATTTTAGGGACAATTACCGTACGGCGTGTCATAAACCTGAAAATAGCCCCAGAACAGTCCAAATATCTATATTTACCGCAGAGCTGTCCGATCAGTATTATATCGCACGTTGCGATATCCTATAATCAGAAACGGGAAGACTTGAACAGTCCGTTTTTTTCTTTTTTTCCTTGACTGTGGGACCACCAAACCACCATCCAAACCGTTGGATAGCTGTATGAGTGTAAGAACCAATATCGCACCAAATTTGAACCGTTGATCTATCACGGTCATCGAAAAATTTGCAAGAAAGTCATGTTGTTTTGCAAATTATAAAAATAAATTATAAGCCACATTTTTTTTATGCAAGTTTCTTGATAACTGTTATAGATCAACGCCTCAAATTCGGCGCAATATCAATTTTTACGCTCATACAGCTATTTAACGGTTTAGATGGTGGTTTGGTGGTCTCACAATAAAGAAAAAATAAATAAATACATGGATTGTTCAAGTAATTGTAGGATATCCTACATCCCTAGGATATCGCAACGTGCGATATCCTACGGATCGGACAAGTCTGCGGTAAATATAGATTTTTGGACTGTTCTGGAGCTATTTTCAGGTTTATGACACGCCGTACGGTAATTGTCCCTAAATTTTAATAAGGCCTTAACTTTTAACTTATATCAAAAGAGGACACACATTTTGAATCATCTAAAATTATTTCCTCACATTGTTAAAAAAAATTCAATTAAGGATATCTGGCCATTTAAAGGTATTATCTGCTGACCTTTTTTCTTATTTTCTATAATTCCCAAATTATATGTTATGGGTTTTTATATGATTATTCAATGATTATCTATGCATATTCATCTATATGTTTATAAACTTTAGAAATTTCTTTCTCTAAATTTCTAGAAATACAATTTCAAGCACCCGAACGAGGTCTTAAAAATAAAATAAAATAAAAACAGGAAAATGATCCGTTTTGAGATATGGGTTCATTTCAACTTAAAAAATTGAAAAAAATTGATTGGCTGAAATCAAATTATGAGGATTTGTCACATCTTATAGATCATGTGTCTTTGGGCATCTTATCACATTTTGAAGCATAAATGAGTTATATTACATGTTTTTTCAACAAGTTTGGGTTGCTAGATGTTTATATGTTATTGGTTTTTTTTATGACTCTTATTTTCTTAATGACTTGCAAGATGCAACGCTTAAATTGATAAAGAAAAAGCATATTGAAGAAGCTCTAGGGATACACATTGACGTATTTAATACTTTGCATGTGCTCATGTTGAATTATATGTTAACATCACCAAAGAAGAACAACCAGCCTAAATAGTGTAAAAAGAAAGCAACAACCAAAATGAAATACTTATTTTTCATAAACTAAAAATGACATAGGATTTAATGCCTTGCCGACTTAAACAACTTATGTCAAGATATAAAATAAAAGGAGAAAAACCATATCCAAAAAACAAAATAAATAAAATAAGAGAAGAAAAACCCAACTTAGGTAAAAAAAAAAAAGATATATTACACAATATTGACAAAATGAACACCCCGAAGCAATTGAAAGATGGAGTTTCAAATACTTGGCATGAATATTTTGTTTGATATTGTCTAGGTCCTAATTTGTACATATTTTGGATTTCTAGAGGTTAATGTAACCGTTTCGAAAGTTGAATTCAGTGTCTTTTAATTTGTATAATTCATACGAATGTATATATTGCGAACTCTGTGTTATTCAAATCAAATCTACTTGCTTTATTTTTTTTATTTTATTGTGAATATGTCTTTTATTTTTATTTTTTCTACACGTGCCTGATCTTCATCAAACTCTACTTACATCTCACCTAAAGAATAAAACATCTGGAAAAAAAAAAAACATAAAATTCAAATTAGCAACAAAAAGAAGGAGTCACAAGTTTACTAATTAATTAATAAATTTATTAAAACTAATTTGTATTAATTTCTGCATCGGGTGGTTCTGTGGTCCGTGCATAGCACGGGGTTTTGCTAGTTTTGAACTAAAGGTACTTTCGGCGGGACGTAGGGTCTTCTTACTTTCAACTAATGGTACTTTCGGCGAAATCGACTAGTGTTCAAACTGAAGAGAGGGTGTTGCCCTTCATCATCGGATATCGAAAAGGGTCGAAAAGCATTGCACCAAACAAAAGAATGACTCGAAACCATCTCCTTTCTTGACCTTTGATCCCAAATCCTGTGTCACTGTGTAAGATCTTATATGGTTTGCAATAAAAATCAAATCTATGGATCTAGATTTATATATTAAACAATATATAATCTCAAATAATATAAAAGTGTACCTTGCGCCATCATCCTGGTGATGTGCAGAATTCTTTTTTCAAATATGATTTTCTTCTATCTCCCTTATCACCCACTCAATATGCGTGAAGTTGATGCTTACTTTTCAAATCTTATGGATTAAGAGAGAGGACCGGAAAACCATATATATAGATAGAGCCGTGCTACACATCCCAGATTTTGTCCCGAGCGGTGGCACGGCTCCCCATGGGAGCCGTTGGATCCCAGCCTCCCATGGGATCCAACGGCTCCCATGGGAGCTGTGCCACAGCCCGGGACAAAAATCCCGGGCTGTGTAGACTTTTTGATATAGATAAGCAGAGATTTCTTACCATCAAATAAATCTAATAAAAATAAGTTTCTTTAATTCTCTCAAATTAGCCAACAAGAGTCCTATTTGATTTGAGCTTAATAAAATTAAATCCAAAATAAACTTAGTAAAATCAAAAACCAAAAGAAAAAAATAACTTAAATTAGTTGACTCAAATTGTGAATCCCAACAATAATACACATGTGGTAACGAAGACCCCTCATGTCTAACTCACTGCAGTGCACTGTCCACATCTACTTGCTTACCCCAGCTACAGGCTACCGCAATTTCCGTGTAATTACTTTGAAATTTGTCAGTAGCTTTGGGAAGTGGGAAGGGCAGTGTACAGCCAGCTCAGGAAATGACCAAGAAAGAACTGAGCATTTTTCTGCAGGTTAATTAAAAATGCTTTTTCCGTACAATCACAGTAACTCATAGATAAACCCCACTTGTTAGCAAATTGCACTATCTTACCTATAATATACCATACCGTCCCTATCTTTTGGACGCAAAAAGTCACTCTCACTTTTCTTTTTTTTACGAAATCATAACACATTATGCGATATCACAACTACATATTGAAATACCATAAATTAGGAGTTGCAATTTCACAATTTATAAATTACAATATCACAAAAGGTGTTATATTAAAAGTCAGTGAATGTATTTCTTTTTAAAATTTCATTCCGTTCCGTAGCTTTCGTCTTTTACTTGGTCCTCTGCTTTCATTCTCTGTAAGTGAATCTCTTCTATAGTCATATATAGAATTGAATCTCTTGCCACATCTTTCTTTGCTACCATTCTTTACTACATATGCGGTATTCATTTCCCGTTTTCCACCTTGTTTGTATTCTCTCTTATTTATTGTGTTAGTTTTTTTCTTCTTTTGTGTCTTTTGAAGGCAGTTGGGGTACAAGGAACCCACATGTAAAAACATTTAAAACATTTTCTATAAAAATTAGTAGTGACCTTATGTGGGACTTGTGGAGCCTCGCTTTTTTATACCACTTCAGGATTTGAATTAGACGTTTAGTTGCAACAAATAATGTGGAATGCCTTGTTGATCCCGTCCTGTGGTGGATCCCAACACAAACTCGGAATGTCCATAGATCTTTTTTTAATCTTTTCCTGTTGTTGTGATATTACAAACCTCGTTTTCGATCGTTATCTTAAATCGCTAATGATCATTTTTTTAATGTTATATATAAGTAAGCAGACGATTAAATGATTTAGATCCTTTAAGAGTTATCCATCAACGAGAGTTTTCATTAGATAAACGATTAAGATCTTAAAACTGTACCATGTTCTATTATTCCACAAACTCGAAATGATCTTTTTCTTTTAAGTTGGGTGGGTTGATTTCACAATTGAAGCCTGCTTTTCAGTTACATAAAATCATGAAGTTTGATAAGATAGCAGGGGTTATAGATGAGTTATTGTGATCGTACAGTAAAAACCCCTAATTATAAGGGTGTTGCTATTTGCACCCACCCTATGATGGGTGAGCGTACGGCCTATTGTTAAAGCCTGTAAGATGTACGTTCATCAGAGAAATAGTATCTATGCAACTACCATCAGGATGAAGGCCACTAATCACGTGGCTTTCTGATCCAGTCGTAATCACGTAACATAACTTCCGCATGTCATGTCAAATGGTTAGTTGGGATCATCCCCTCTAGCCGACTGGACCATGCTTGCTTTTGATTGGAACTACTTAAGAGGTGGGCCACACATGCTAGGATGGACGTACTTTCTATACATTAAGAACTGATCTTTGCCTGCCCTCATCCCAAGCTGTAGGCCCAATTCCTTCAATTAACACTGTTGTCTGTTTGTTGACACTTCATTTTCCGGATCTGAACTATTCATCTTGTGGGGTTGCAAGATGGAGATGACCCATATCATAAATCAAAAGATGGTCCATTTCAACTTTTTTAATCTTGACTTTTCCTTAGAGAAAGGCAGTGAAACCCAAATGCAAGTTGTCATGTCATTCCTACGACGTGAAGGATACATTTTCGAGAGTCGAACAAATGTTTTAACCAATGAGCTTGAAGATTTATTCTTCGCATATCCAGGATCATTAGAGCGATGGCGTGCATTCCCGCACGTGTTATTGATGGATGTAACATATAAAACAAATAGGTACATGATATGCCACTCTAGATATCAGTGTCATATATTGATTTAGCAACATTAAAAAATCTAAAAGTTTTAACATATCTGTGTCTTAAACAAACAGGTACAGGATGCCTCTCCTTGAGAATGTCGGCGTGATTGCAACTAATATGACATTTTGCATAGCATTTGTGTTCATGCACTTAGAAAAAGTGTTCAATTATACTTGGGCTTTAAGGTGTCTGCAGTCAACAATGGATGGATGCATCGGTCCACGAGTTATTGTCAAGGACAAAGAGTTGACTTTGATGAATGCGTCTGCCCAGGTATTTCCCGATGCTAAGATATTACTCTGTAGGTGGCACATTTATAGGAGTATTTTGAGCAAGTGCAAGCCATCAATAATAGACAACAAATCTTGGATGCATTCTACAAAATGTTGAATGTGTTGCTGGAATTTGAAACTGAGAATGCGTATGTGTGCAAATTGGCGGACCTTGAGGTAGTGTTACAAAACTTTCCAGGTATGATTAATTATCTCAAGGATGTATGGTTGACACTGTATAAGGAGATATTTGTATCTGCCTGGAACGACATATATCTGCATTTTGAAAATCAGACAACTAATAGAGTCGAGGGCCAGCATGCGAAGTTGAAACAATACTTGGAGTCATCACAGTTAGATTTGGAGACATTGCTGTTGTTTATTCACCAAGTCATCCAATCACAGGATATAGCTATCAAAGCCAGTATTAAGCAAAGCAAAACTATCGTCCAACATCAATTCAATGTACCGCACTTCCAGGAATTATGTGGTTTCGTTTCAAGCCACGCATTACATATGATTTTGAAGGAATTTGAGTGTTCTAAGGATGTTAGAGAAGTTTCGGACAAATGCGGATGTCGACTTCATACGAGCTACGGACTGCCATGTGCGCACGAGCAAGCAATATATTTGAACGATGGTCGTCCCATACCAATTGATTCCATAAAACTTGATTTATCACCGTGTGTGTCTCTTCAAGACGATGACATCGATTGTGACGTCGAGCTACAAGTGTTCACAGAACAGTTTAAGCAGCAAATAAGGCATGGTAAATTCAGTCTTTTAAGGAAGTTGAGGGAGATAATCACACCATCAACAACTTCAATTCGTAAACCTACTGTTAAGATGAACACTCGTGGACGCCCCTTCTCGAAAAAAAAAAGTTGCAACAAATACTCGTGTTAATCCGTCTGCATTAGTGTTCGTTGAGTCCGATTCCCTTCATTTTCGGGAACCAAGCATAAACAGTTATTCGTTTGGAGGCCCAGACTCGAAAGACAGGGAAGACACATCAACTCGTGCTAATACGGATACATTTGAGTTTGTTCAGCCAGATATTTTTCAGTTTCAAGAACCAGCGAAACACAGTTGCTCCTCTATTTACAATTACTCTGTACATGCCTATGCTCATCAGTTTTTACCTATACTGCATCCTTATATTATGCATGTATAAGACGTAAAACCTGATGGAAATTGCAGATTTCGGGCGATAGCTGTCTGTCTTGGTCTTCACAAATATGCATGGGCAACTATCCGGTATAATTTAATAGAAGAGTTGTACACATTCAGGACGCAGTATGTTGCAATATTTGATAGTGATGACCAGTGGACTCGTGTTTACAACTCACTGAACTTTTTTGCATTAGATAGAGGAGCACCGATTGAGCATTGGATGACCGTGCCAGACATAGGTTTCTTAATTGCTTCGAAGTTTAATGTGATATTACTCGTTTTAAGTGTTGCACAGAGCTTTACGTATTTGCCACTTCGATCTACTCCACCACCGTCGTATCAACATGTTGCTATCGCTATCGGGTAAGTAAATAATAATCACTACGTCCATGTTGCATTGACAGATGGTTACCCGATACCTCTCATTATGCCTCAATGGGTTTACTTCAGGCATGATTGTGCAGTTGCATGGGCTACCCCGTATGTGGAGGGAATTAATGCGTTCATGCAGTATACGCGTTCTAGGTTTCCTTTTGAAACCATTGTGTTGAAAGATTAGGAATGTAACATGTGGTAATATGTTTGAATGGATTTATTTTAAATATCCAAGACCTTTTCTTCTTCTTCTTCTTCTTCTTCTTTTTTTTTTTTTTTTTGTCATTTAGTGCCTTTCAAAGGTAGTCAAATTGTCATTTTGATGTCGCAATATGTAGTTGCTATATCTCTTAATGTGTTTGATGTCGCAAAGAAATATTGAAGATTTAAAATTAATCAAGTCAAACCGTTGATGAGGTGGGCCACTATCTATCACAATGGATACCCCAAAGATTTTGTGGATCGGATGAATAAGATCGGATAATCTTGACCGTTGAATGAGAAACCTTCGAAAAGACGATGCAACTAACAAAAGAATCCGTGACAGAGAAAATGGGTCTCATGCATTTGTTGCCAACCACACAAAAATAGTGCTGATCACCGTGCATCAAGGTTGGTTTTGACCGTACAAAATAAAACTATCGGATTTGGAGGTGGGGGTTTGATTTTTGTGTTTCTCGATTTTATGGTTCACTCCAATGGATCAAATAAGTGGAAACCCTTCTACCAAAAAAAAAATAAAAAAAATTAAGTGGAATCCACTCCATGCCGGTACCAACTAGGCTTAACATGGGCCCATCAAATATATGTCCCAATCCCATTGTGGGACCCACAAAAGCTGTGGATGATTTTAGGCTGAAGCTTAAGGGCATTAGCTATGCTTACCAAAATAGAAAGGCCATTAACTACATGTCATGGCTACTGCATGTGGCCCCTTTTAGGTTCAGTGCCCCTGGTGGTCCACTGCAGCAGGTGCCTGCATGCATTTGTATTAGTTGTCTTTGTCGCTTTTTTAGTTGAAATGATCATGTTGACTGTAGTCTTTTCACTGCATGGGACCTTGATTGAATTGAAATGACCATGTTAACCACCTCACCATCCTGCCGGCCGAAATGTGGAGGGGTGAAAAGACCAAGGAAATGTGGAGGGGTGAAAAGACCGATGTGCAGTTTTATATTCTAATAGGCATCTAGAGTGGATTTAAATAGTAAGTAGCATGGGTGAATTTAGAATACCCTATTTATAAGCTACATGTCTTGCCTCAATCCTTCATGCTTCATACCCCCATACAGCTTTGAGCCCTAGCTGAGAAAGTTATGGCGACTCAGGGATCCGTGCGACAGCAACAGTTACGACGGCGGCGAGTGCCAGCGTCTGACGTGGATCGGGAGTCTGAAGCGGCCTTTAAGAATTATTTCCCGAAGGCTCTAATGAAGGAGGTAATGGTGTTTGCACAACCTACTCGGGATTTTTTTTTTTTTTTTTTTTTGAAGGAAACTGCCGAGGAGGATGGGCTTGAAACGAAGGAAGGAAAGGACCTACCTGCTAGTTGGCCGTTTGGTCTGGTTGTTCCTCTCATAATTAAAAAAAAAAATTAGATTAATTACTTAAAACACATAGTTAAAGTACAAAAAGGGGAAAAAAAAAAAAAAAAAACTAAAGTTGTTTAGATTTTTTTAGTATACAGAAAGATCAATTAAAACAAATGTCTCCTTCTTGAATTAATCCTCCACCAATTTTACTCTAATAGGAGTTTGCCAAGTTTGTGTTGTCATGAATAAAATCTATTGATGAGATATTAAGATTGATAAATTGGCCTGTTGTAATTTTATTTTAATAGGCCCACAGTCAAATTGATAAATTATTAAATATGTGATTAGATTATTAAATAAATTCAAGTATTTCATAGTTATTAGTTTGAAAGTGAGCACAACTCCAATTAGAGAAAAGTTGCATATAACATAGAAGTGATGAAAATTATTTTTGAGTGATTTTGATTTTTAACATGGGTTGCATTCATGGATTTATAATTTATAAGGATAGACCTAGAGATTAAACACTAAAACATGAGAAATTAAACAGTTAGAGAGGAAATTGCGGTACAAGATGTTGTGACTTAAGGGGACCAATAGTTTGATCTATAGTGTGTACGAATGGAAAGAAACTTGTTTTTTAGCATTTTCTAATATTCTGAGTTTTTTAAGTATTTTTTCAATTTTTTTGGAGTCATGACTGGAGAGATTCTCACAAGAAATTGAAAAAGAATATCTTTCAAAATCGCTCTTTAACTATCGTCTCCTTCTAGAATTGCACTATTTTCTCTCTCTTCCTAACCACTCCAATTGAGATAAGTGAGAAACTCTACGGTGTCAAAATATTGGACATAGATTCTAATCCCTTTCATTTAAAATTAATGAATGATTATTCTTTTATTCATATACGATTCCCTAATATACTCAGACTAAGTT
Source organism: Camphora micrantha (assembly GCA_003546025.1). Taxonomy (NCBI): domain Eukaryota; kingdom Viridiplantae; phylum Streptophyta; class Magnoliopsida; order Laurales; family Lauraceae; genus Camphora; species Camphora micrantha. The sequence continues at coordinate 126,517 of QPKB01000021.1, read as the reverse complement.
GTGTTATTTCTGGATGAAAATTCAAGTATACATATTTGTCGATCTATAAGTATTTTATACATAAATTAGTTTAAATATGAGATAATTATTCATTAATTTTAAATAAGTAAGTCAAAATATTGATAAAATCATATTTATGTGGAATATTTTGACCCATTTTAATTTTGGTGATTTGATTTGAACAAAATCAATTTTGAATTCGAATAAAAATCAAATCTCTAAATTGAGAAATGAGCAAGGTTTTGTTCGGGTGTATTTTAATTCAAATTATGTGATATGTATAAAAAAAAAAGTTTGAATTTAAATATTAGGCTTGATTTGAATAAAAAGTTGACTTTTAATCTTATTTTTCTCAAATCCAAGCCTAACTATATTAAAATACAAGCTTGATTTTAGGTGAATTGATTAGTTATAAATATTTGAAAATGGGCCCTGATATGTTAAAAACACATGAATCCTTTTAATATAATCATATTTTTATAAAGACTAATCTTATAGTGGCCAGTGGGCCACTCATATTAGTGTAAAATCAGCCACAACCCATAAAGAAAAAAAAATGCATTTGAATGGTTCGAATTTTTATAAGGCTGGACCCACGGTGGAATTTTAATTCTCATTTATGTTGGTTGAGAAGAGTGCGAAGAGAGGAGAAAAGAGAAGGGTACTCTCGAAAATAAAGTGATGAAAAAGTTTTTGGGTTCTCAAAATAAGTATCAGGGCTGATCTTTCGTAAGAGAAGAAGGTGGGAGCCAATATCACTGCTTAATTTTTCTCATTTTAAAATCACCTTCATCTCCCAAACACTACTAAAAAAAACTCGGAATATGTGCTATCAGTTATTTTTCTTTTCCAGTTTTCAGTATCTTGTGCATTAAATTTGGATAGACGCAATAGGGTAATGCTTTTCCCTTTTTTTTTTTTTTTTTTCTTTTATATTGGCTTACTTACTGGCTAGAAGTCTGAAAGCCCACGATCGATCCATGGGCATGTGTAATACTGAGATGCCAGCACCACTCAGTCATGAGTGTGTTGGGAATAGCACGATGCCAGTACCTACTGGCTAGAAGTCCCAAAGCCCCTGATCGATCCATGGGCATGTGTGATATTGAGGTGCCGGCACCATTTAATTATGAGTGTGTTGGAAATAGCACGATGCTATTATTATTATTATTATTATTAGTACTACTACTACTATTACTGATGATCATCATCATCATCATGATAGATACTAACGGGGCTAAAGTTGTTGTCTCAAAGGCAAATCAGTTTGTGGGAGGAGCTCTCAGCGGAGGACAAGGTACTTACCGAACTTACTTGGAATCTTTTACAAAACAAGTGTGGAATCTGTGCTATCAATTATTTTTATATTTTAGTTTTCAGAATCTTGTGCATTAAATTCACATTGACTCAATACCATGATGCCTTTTCTTTTCTGTTTTTTTTTTTTTTTGCCTTTCTTTTCTTTTCGGTTTGTCCATTGGCCAGGAGTTTGAAGGCCCAGGTATTGATCCCTAGGCACTTATGTGATACTAAAGTACCAGCACCACTCCATGAGTGTGTTTGCAATAGCATGATGCTCATTATTATTATTATTATTAACCCTAAATGATAATGTGAAACTGTGGTGCCTCTTGCGAACAATCCATAGTGATCCGAACTTTAGACCTTTTTATTTATTTATTTATAGAAATGCTAGGAGACTAGAAAGCATGTAGAAAATGAAGTAATGAACCACTAAAAAAACTAGAGGTATTATGCCTAAATCCTACGGGAAGGAGCTATGTGCATTGTAACTTGTGTAAAAACGATGCACCTATAATTTTTTTAAAAATTACACTTCTCTACTAATGCATTCATTGTTTGTCCTCTCTAAAACTTGAAGTCCAAAATTGTGATTGTTCTACTTATTAAATATCAAATTGCAATTAAAAATATATCTTACTCTTTATGTCGCTTCATTTTACTCCAATAGAACTGATCCCAATACGGCCCACTATAAGGTAAAGCATATAATTAATAATGTATAAATCAAAATTTATAAATTATTAATCATATGCATTAATCATATTGTCAATTATATGTTCAGTCTTATCGTGTGGGCTAACTCCTATTATGGTGAAATTTAAGACATTCCATATAAGTGGATTGCATTTATTTTGAGTGGATTTTCAATAGATAGGCCCCATTGGATTAGTGATACTCATGTGTTGACCCAATGAACTTGGTTGCATATTTATTGGTATTAGACATCCATGATTTTGGATCCTCTGAATGTATTATCCATGCCTCCCGGGAATGGGAGGAGTTGAACTTCATAGTGGGCCCCACTGATCAAATAGTTCAAAATGAAGGCTCTCCCTTTGTATGGGTTGTCCCCAATTTTGCTTCAGAAGGAGTTGTTCGCATTGTATGATTATGCTAATCACATTATTAATATTATGGAATAATCACATTATTGAACATATGCTCAATCTTATAAGGGCCTTGCTTTTGTTAGAGTAAGATTTGGGAGTTTCATGGCTCAAAATAGAAGCAATCCCCTGATATGGAATGTCCTAAATTTTATCCTGATAAATAAAGAGTTTGTCCCACAGTAAGACTTAACATTTCATTAGTATAAAATATGATGGAAATCGTTCACTTGTGCACCTAGGAATTGCACACTGCGCATTTGAAAAGGGCACACTTGAAATTCAGGTGGGTCCCGCTCCTGGGATGGTCTTAGATGTGCAGTTCACAATTCTTGGATACATAGGTGAATATTTCCTGTATATGATTAATAATGCATATCATTCTGATTTATACATTATTAACCTTATGCTTTATTGTTGCTCGAGAAAATTTGTGGGCATGGGATGATGCCACAACTTCAAAAAATAAACAGAGGATACGAAAAGAAATGAATTAACACATGAAAATAAAAAATGCGCCTTTATTTTTTTCTCGCTTCTATTTTTCACAAGAGTTCTACAATTTTTTACCTCCCGAGTGCAAGTTGTTTATACGTATATATATTTTTTGTACAACTGCCCGCTCGACTTAGAAAATCAAGTATCATGAAAAAAAATATGCAAAGAAATAAATGAAAGTACAGAGAATAAAGTCCTGTGGGGGACGATCGGGTGGTGTTTGGCCTGGCCAACAGTCGTCTACAAGAGTGCAGACTTGGCCTCCCTTCTGTCCTCTTCCGAAGTTGTTGGAAAGCACCCTAGTAAGCCTTTTAAGGCCTATCAAACTCAAATTGAAGAGATGGGCAGGTCTGGTGTCCTTCAGACAATCTGTGTAGCTTATCACTTATTTTTCCGAGGATGCGAAGTGGGACTTCTACGAAGTTGTTTTTTTTTTTTTTTTTTTTCTTGTTTACCAATGGAGAGAATCCAAGGTTGTGCCGCTCTGAAGGTGTTGTATGGCAGGCCAAAACGGTGAACACAGCGGAGTCAAGAACCTCATCCGTCTTAAGTGAAGAAGACAAAGAAAGTCCTGGAAAACTTTTGTATTGTGGGGTCTGTCATGGCTTAAGGTACAGTCACGGCTCCAAATCCCTAATCAGGATTAAGGAGTAATTAAGGGTTAATGGAGCCGCGACGCCGCACGGAAGAAGAGGATAGGTGAATATTCGATCCATGCACCATGATTTCACCTACGGGACCTTGGTCCTCGAGGATCGCCTTGGCAAAAGCTTGCGAGGGCCATTTCATGAAATAGGTAGGAATAAAAATCACAGTATAATGGCATTAGTAGACTAGACAGCAGAAAGAATCTCATTCCATATTATTGATATTCAGGTTTAACAAAAGATTAAGTTTTACTACAACCTAGAATAAAGTTATACAAAAACACCGGCCAATAATTACAATGACCAAAAGATGAGATTCCCAAAATAAAAATAAAAAAACCCCAAATGATGATGTTACGAGCTCCGCAGCTTCGGACACTACTTTATGTCGTCAGTTGTCCACTTTCGTATAACTGATGGATCCTATTGGACCGCCGCCAAAGTCCGGTTCAAGCGGGAAGGCGAGCTTGTTAACTGCGGCATCAAGCAGAGATCAAACAAAAGACTGGCAAGTATCCAAAATAAAGAGCATAGTTTGCAAGTACAAATCAGAGTATAATAACAGGTGATCAATCAGAATATCGGTGACAGTGAGCTAGGCATGTTAATGCATGAGGATATGATTAACATAATCATAAACAATAATTAATTCAGACCACTAACTAATTGGAATCCACTTCGCATAATTCCTCGGAAGGGGGAGCAACTGCTAGCCCCTAGCGAACTGGCTGAGGTACCTCGGAACTCGTCTTAGAGTCCCTATCACAAGAGTACCTGGTCTACTTAGGACAAGATGGGTACTTAAGTGACGCCGGTTATATACAAAACTACAAACTGCAATGATATATATATATATATATATATATATATATAAACACTAGAATAAATAGCTTGGTGGTGCTAACTCGAGACTTAATGCAGAATACAGGGTTCGGTTACAGAATAGTTTAGGATTCAGTTCGGTACTTAACTAGGAATTAATGAGAAAATCGGTTACTCAAGAGATGCATGTACAAAAATTGGGGATGACAGACAATAAGAATGCTTAAAAATGGAAAACAATGTTGATTCGGCTTTTAAAACAGTAAACCGAGATAATTTGAGCATAAAACAATAAACTGGGTAAAATCAAATTTTAAAACGATATGTTTCTAAGTCTGGAAAATCCTCTAGAGAAACGGACATCATTTCGGGTAGAAATAGGGGTACCAGAATGCATGGTAGAAAGTTAAGGTGATCCGGGTAACTTGGAAGGGACATAGTAACTAAATGTTCGCACACCAACCAAAGAAACTGCCTAAGGATCCGGGTACATCTAAGGTCAAAGTAGAGCGAAGACCGCGCGCAAAGACCCAAGGAGTCCCGCAGGGCATGATACTAGGACTGGGTAGATCCAGGTAAGAAATGACATATGAAAACATGGTAAAAGTAGGAAAAAGTCTGGTTTTTAAATAAAAAATAATCTTAGACATGCAAGTATAGTGATTTCGAAGTCTATACGCTCAAAGGGATGGATGTTATATGTATTTTCGTATGCTTGATGCATTCAAAAGGTGGGAATATCTAAACCCAAAGTTTGGATGAATATAGGAGTCACCGTGCTGTACATGCCTTCTCAATTGTTCTGGTTTAAATATTAAGTTAAAATTTAGGCTTTTTGACAGAATGCCCCTAGTAGTTTTACACTTTTTTCAATTTAGCCCCTAAACTATTAGCTTTATCAATTTACCCCTGTAACGCCCCACCCCATACCCATGCATGATATTGTCCGCTTTGACTCATGGGCCTCACGGTTTTGCTTTTGATGGGCCTCAACCTATCAAAAGGCCTCATGTAAGATAAGGGTGTAAGCTCTACATACAACCCCACTCACTTTTCTCTCTATAGTCGATGTGAGACTCCAACGTCACATTCCACCCCCTTTAGGGCTACATACAACCTCATTCACTTTCCTCTCTATAGTTGATGTGAGACTCTGGCGTGAGAGTCGACTCTGATACCATTTGTAACGCCCCACTCCATACCCATGCATGATATTGTCTGTTTTGGCCCACGGGCCTCATAGTTTTGCTTCTGATGGGCCTTAACCCATCAAAAGGCCTCATGCAAGGTAAGGGTATAAGCTCTACATATAACTCCATTCACTTTTCTCTCTATAGTCGATGTGGGACTCAGGGGAGTCACATTCCACCCCCCTTAGGGCTGTACGTCCCTGTGTAGTAGGTTGTCAGTCTCTATGGCCTGCCAACCCTCTTGGCCCGCCCACATGGAGACCTGCCTACTTGCACCAGACCACGGTAGGGGACCCACACTCAAATTAGTTGAGAGTCGGCTCTGATACCATTTGTAACGCCCCACCCCATACCCGGTGCAATATTGTCCTCTTTAGCTCATGGGCTACTCAACCAGAGGACCTGGCTCAAGCGCATCCAATCTTGCCTCAAGGCTTTAAAACGCGCCACACCAAGTTAGAAAGGCATCGCACATTTAGCCTTCACTTTGGACACTCACATGAGCAATGTGAGATGTGAAATTGAAAACCCCATGTCGCAATTCCAATCCCATCTTCCTCATTGTCCATTCCAGAACAGTAGGGAATCCAATCTCTATTGTCACAAGCAATCATCTTCCTCTTTGAAGTTGAAAAACCCAGGCTTTGGGTTCTTTAACTCATTTCTGAAAGCATGTCCCCATTGAATTTCAACCAACTCTGATTGGGGATGACGGGGCGTAGCTAATGACAAGGGGAAATAGAGAGGGGAAAAGAGGAAGAAGAGGAATGGGAAATAAATGGGTTTCGGTCTTTAGTAGACACGCATTGATGGTCGATATCAACTATAGCGCTAAAAGAAAAAAAAAAAAGAAGAAATGTAAAATCAGGCCCCTTTCAGTTTGTCCATTTTTATTGGGCCCAAATCAACACAATGCCCATATATGAGGATTTTTCCTGCTAAAACCCCTAAAAAAATTACATCAGGATAAAAGAGTAACTTTAAATTTTTTTATAGCTCGCTCTTCTTGGCTCAAATTACTAAGCAATTCACTCCTTTCCCGGTAGAAAAGATCTAATAGAATGTTCTATTCTGATAAATTCATTTCTTTATTGATTTTGTTTTTTCTTAGATGAGGCATTAAAATAAGAAGAAAAAAAAAGAGGGGGCGGGGGTAGGTTTAATCTGAAAAGTACTTTGTCACCGTCGGGTAACTAGTAATATATTACATTAATTAAGTTAATTACGCCATAACTTCCTGCAATCTCCAATTGGTTTGTTACTTGGTTTCTTTCCTATGTGCCTTGGTCTCCCAGCGCCTCTCTTTGGTTGTCATTCAAGAAAAAGAAAAAGAAAAAACTCCCTCTATTTATTTCACATAGGAATGCTAGGAATTTGAGGTTTAGAGGATACCCCCTTATCCAATACTTGCTGCGCTTGGAAAACAGAGAAATTCATTTAGCACTAAGATCTTTTTGGATTTAACAAGACTTGCCCACATTGGTTTCAAAGACGTCTTGGTATGCTTAGAACAACAGTGGAGCATCGCTACTTTGTAGTATGGTGCAGCATTATCATTAAATTCAAGGTGCGACCCACCTTTGAAAGATCTAAGCTGATTGGATGCTCCAATACCTTATATAGTGATAAAAATATAAATTACTACTTGTAAGTGCAGAAAATATAACTCATAAAGTTAAGGGGAGCCCTTCGGGACTTATCCTAATCGACTGTGAAAGCGGGCCGGATCGAGGACCTGAAAGAGGAGAGAAAACAGTCAAAGGACCCTGACTGTGGGCAACCCAGGGCTCTCCGATGCTCAAGTTAATGCGGAGACTCAACTAGGGTCGGAGAAGAGGAGAGAGTTCATGCATGTGTATATTCGTGCTTACGTACCTGCGTGGGAGCAACTTCCTCTCTATATATAAGAGATTTTTCAAGTATTTGGTGATGAGCCTGATGATTTGACTGCTAAAGTCTCATCAGCCCACCAAGCGATTAATGAGGGTCCATCACAGCCCATATCGCATTAAATGGTGGTCTGATCAGCCCACGTCGCATTAAATGCGAGTGATACTGGGCTTGACTTGTTGGCGGTGAAGGTCCCATCGGACCTTTTCTTGGACCCCGCCCTGATATGGCTATAGCCGCTGGATGCTGCTTTGTCAGAGATCTGGTAAAGATTTGAACGGCTGGGATGAAGTATCTATCTCAGTGGCGTGTACTCATATCCTGCCACGTATCTGAAGAGGGGAGACGGCTGTCAGGGCTTGTCTCGTTTGGCACCTCGGCACACAGTTGTAGTCGAGGTGCGCGATTACCAGCTACATAGTCGAGATCCCGACATCCTCAAGTCAGGGTCGACCACAATGACGATACTCACCTCGGCTAGCGCATTAGTGCTCGAGCCGGGATGCGCTCGACTGAGATTACTGCCGGGTTTAGCATGATCTTGATGTTTTGAGAATCGCCCCACACACTACTTAAATCACCTTTGACAGTACTTGTCTGCGATTCTCTGGCAGCCAAACATTCAGAATATGGAATTAGAAGAAACTTGTTTCTAGAAAGAAAAGGAAAAATATATATATATATATATATATTCTTCAACCAAATTTAGAAGTTCTATTAAGATTAGACTCTTACACAAATATGCCCATCCATATTTAGTGGTTTTATGTGGCTGTTCTAAAGTACTTGTTTCTAAAATAATAATTTTTTGTCTGAAGAATATTGTGCTCAAGTTACTTATTCCCAGTTTTTGGGCCAAACCTAGAGGTTTGATTGACATGAAAGAAGAGATGGTAGGGCTACGAAATGTGAAATAATAGAGGAAAGTTATTTTCACAAATAAAATCAAAGACGGTATTTATTTGTCCATAATTGCTTTCAAAAAGTTTTATTGATATCTGGATTGATGGGAATCATTTTGTGGATGAGCAGGCATTCAAATTAATATTATGTCATGAGAAAAGTGAATGATATCCTCAAACTGGTTTTGTCAAAATATTGTTTAATGCAGTTAGAAAGAGTGTTTAGCATTGTAAATGGTTTGGATCCATTTGATATGTCTCCATAACTCCATTTGATTTTTTTTTTTCTTTTCTTTTCCCTTTTTATGATTGCTTTTTTCTTTTATTTTCCTTTTTTTGCTTTTTATTTGGATTTATAAATTATCATTTGAATTGATTATCATGAATACATGTAATTCAATGTATATTTGAGTTTTATAACTATTTGACCTACTTAGGATAGGTCAGAATTAATTAATGGAGAAAGAATTCATTCGGTTGACCCGACATAGTTGGGATAGGCTGATGATAAGTATTTGACCTATTTTAAATATTTTAAAATTATTTTGCAAAAAAATGACTCTCTCAAATCACTTTATTGCTACTTCTAACAGTTCCATGTCGATTGTATATGTAGTGATTTTCGACTTGTCATTATCAATCTATTGGCTGCTACCCTCTCATTGGTCATTTCGTCATGTTAAATTAAACCCACCTTACCAAAGTCCACACCACAAAAAATGTAAATAAGCAAAAAAAAAAGAAAGAAAAAAAAAAGATGAAAAAGATCAATAGCAGACTAGCTAGCTACCCATGAAGAGAGGAGATTATAAAAAAAAAAAAAAAAAAAAAAAAAAGAATTGAAATAGCAAACACCCACATGCATAAACATGGAAATTACCCAAAAAGCGAGGCACTTTCTCGTAAATACATAGTCTTAAAGTAATTCTCATGTAAATATACCTTTATTAATTTGGCATGTTGAGTTATATGTTATCGAAAGGAATGTAATATATCATTATCATCGTCGTCATCATCATCTACAAAGTAATTTTGCTTCTTCATTCCAGTATATCCTAAGCAAGATCTTCTCATAGGTTGCATTTCTTTAGATCTTTCATTCCTACTTCCATCCATGTTCCTTGGTGGGTCATCAACTTGCATAGAGACTTTTCTTAATTGTCGCCATTGTTGTCTTACATTGATATGTTCAAATCAGTGTAAACAAGCCTCTCTTAATTTATCGTCTATTTATGCTATCCCTAAATGTTATCGGTTGCGCTCATTTGTGATTCTCTCTTTTCTCACTTTACCATACATTCATCACAACATCTCTGCTATGTTCATTTTATGCATATGTTGGGCCAATACATTTTTAGAAAAAGGAAAAGCAAATTGTTGAAGGATGGAAGAAGATGCTAAATTTGGTAATTCTTTAGAAAGAAATTAATCCCTTATACCGTCACCTACCTTTTTAAAGGTAGAATTAGTGCATTGGACTGGTGAAAAACAGAGTATCTCATCCAAACTACTCTTGGAGGAAATCTTGAGTTTTTGGAATAGAATAATATCATTATCTCCACAAGTAGGCTTCTTGTAGTGCTCACTCCATGTTGTTTGGGGTAGAGTGAATTTAACAAAAGGTTAAATTATTCATTTTTCAAATCAAATATTTTCTGATATTATGGTCCTTCCAGCAATACCGTGTTTATGCACTCAAGTTTTATTGCTCGAGCAAGCAATATGAGAGGCTAACCTTTTAGGCCGACTGCACTGATCAATTGTAACAAGCAGCCCTCTTAAGAGTTTTCGACAGTGCATGGACTTAGCTGATACTATCTGAACAGTCATTTCATAAGGCACTGATTAATTTCACAAGGTGTATCTTGTGCTTTGCAGAAGCAATGTAAGGAATTATACCATAAGGGCGGTCTTGCAGCAGGTATGTTTCTTTTCATCTGAGTCAAATGGAAGGTGTTCAAATCTTATTGATTACGTGTTTTATTTTCAGCACAAGTTTCTTTTGTTGATGGTAGAATATTATACTCCTAGCTAGAAATCACCTTATTGTTCCAAACCATCAAAATATCTTCTCTCAATGAATTATTTGTTTTTCTAATGTTTCATTTATAATGAATCTTTTCTTGGGTTGGTCGTTTTTGATATCCTCTTCTCTCTCTAATTATTTGTCTTTTTTGTTTCATATGAGATTTGACTTCCATTTCATTTGAGAAAAAGGTTTTTCTTCGTGATATTGGTGTTAACTGCTTTTGTTGATCAAGTGACTGATACTTTTTCGGGAAGAGACTGACACCAGTGAAATTTATGATGCTTATTACCAAAATTAAAGTTAAAGATTTTCCATTCAATTTTAGATGGTTTATAGAACCAAGATGATTTGTTTAAGATCTTACTGCAAAGACACAAAGACAGTTTGAGTGCACAAAAAAAATTCAAAACGCACGCACCCTACCTAGGATTAGGATTGGATTTTAAAGACTGATGGTTGAAATCCTTTTCCGCATCATTGTTAGTATATCAAAGATACAAAGTTCTAATTTCATTGAGATGGAAAGAAATCCTTATATATTGTGATCTTTTTGACCAGAGAACTCAAATTTCATTGCAATTCTTTAGACTCTTGCAAAGACCAGAGAACTCAATTTCATTTGCGATACTTTAAACTTTTTTTTTTTTGAATGTTGCAATACTTTAAACTCTTGCATATAAAAACCATAGAGAACTTTTTTTTAAACCATTCGCTCTTCTTCTGTGGGATTTCTCTAAAACTTCCCGACACTTAAATTTTTGCAGACAAGTACTATATGTTGGACTGATTATTTTTAAAGTGTGGCCCACATGACCACAAAAGAGAGAATCAATCCTTTCCATTTTGGTTTTATCTTTTAGTCAAATTTAATTTCAAGTTTTTGCTATCTTTGCTAAGATCATCTAATCAATTTTATCCTTTGTCCTTATTGGAGGAAATGATTAGAAAAATCTAGGTCTATAAATATCACAAATAGGTAACTCTATTGGTTATAGAAAATTTCTTGTATCTATTACTTCCTACGCAAGAAGAAATGAAACGGCACAAAAGAGTTGTGAATCGCTTTGAAGACCAACATTATGTGGGGAAGAAGACAAGGATCTGATGGAATTTATGTTTTATTGGATTGATCCCATGGATCGTGGACAGGTCTTAAAACCTAAAATATTCTAACACTATTCTTGAATCTTTTAGAACTCCAAAAAATTTTCACTCAGCTTATAATTGAGTAACTCTATTAAATGTACTTTTTAATCCTCTAAGCTGATACCTTGCACTTCGATTTTCAATAATAATTATCACCATCTGGACCCCAATTTCCGTTTATCTGTAGAATTTTTTCAAAACCAACTTAGTTCTTTTCCCAATAATGAACAATTTGCCTTTGCAGATCTCGATTTTGTCCATGGTAACGAACATCCTTTTTTTACCTTCTACCGTTCCATCGAGGGAAGGAAGTTTTTGGAATTTGGAGGAGTTAAAGGAATTGCTAGGCTCCTCAAAACCAATCTTGAAAAAGGAATTCACGGTAAAGCAGATGATGTCACTAGAAGAAAGGCGAAATTTGGTTTGAATGCATACCCAAAGCCGCGCACAAGAAGTTTCTTCTTCTTCTCCTTGAAAGCTTTCAAAGACCACAAAATTCTCTTTCTTCTGGTCTATGCAATATTCTCTCTTGCATTTGGGATTAAAAATGATGGCCTCAAGGAAGGGCTCTCCGACGGAGGAAGAATATTCCTTGTCATTTCTTTAGCTGCTACTATTAGCGCTGCAAGAGAATTTTGTGCAGGGTTAATAATGATGTCTAATATGAGCAGCGACATCAACGTCAGGGTCATGAGACACGGTTCACACCAAAATACGTCTATATCCAATGTTGTTGTGGGCGATGTGGTCCTTTTACAGACTGGTGATCATATTCCCGCACATGGATTGTTGTTGAACGGTGATTCCTTACAAGTGACCTACTCAAGCGTGGCAGGGCACCACCAAAATGTCAATTACTTTAATCCATATTTATCTGCTGGAGGGAAGGTAGTTGATGGTTCTTGTTCCATGCTTGTCACCTCAGTACGAATGGACACGTCATGGGGAAGGATGATTAGCTCGTCTTATTGTGATTTTGATTTTGATGAAAAGACCCCATTACAAGTTCAGCTTCTGAATCTAACTTGGTGGATTAGATGGATCGTTTTGAGCATTTCTTTTCTCATTCTCGGCATGATGTTGGTGCGTTATTGGATGCAGAATCGAGGAATCTATGGAAATGGAAAGAGAAAAAATGAGGTGATGAAGTCGATGCTAAGAATCTTTACAGCTGCAATTATTATGCCAGTGATGGTAATTCCTGAAGGTTGGCCCATAATCGTCACTCTGACTTTTGCTTACTTGAGGAGAACAGTGATGGGAAATCATGCTTTATTTAGGAACTGCTCGGCCCTTGAAACCATGGGCGCTGCCAATAACATTTGCACTGAGAAGATGGACACGTTGAAGGTGAAGGTCACCAAGTTTTGTGTTGGGGAAGAGGCTCTCACAGGTGGCAGTGATGCAATACACATCAATGTCCGCTTCTTGTTGCATCAAGCTGTGGGTATAAGCTCAACCTGTGCTGTCAGTGCAACTTCAGCGGCAATTCTTCTTTGGGCCACATCGGAGTTAGGCATGGACATGGATAAATTCAAACAATTCTACACTATTCTTCATGTTGACGGCATCGAAAAAATCAAAAAAGGACGTCAGGTCACGCTGAGAGAAAGGAATACCACAAATGCATCTGATCATGTGCATTTGGAAGGCACTGCAGAAATGATAGTTTCTATTTGTTCTCAATACTACACCAAGGAAGGGATTGTAGAATTCATCAATAAAAGAAGGTTCAAAGAAACCATTCAAGGCATGGCTGCTCAACAAATCCAATGCATTGCTTTTGCTCACAAATATACCGCAAGAGGACAACCAAATGAAGTAAGTGGCTGGACGTTACTAGCTTTGGTGGGCTTGAAGAAACAACGCCCTTCAGAACCAAATGTGAGAATACCAGTGGAAGCTTGTGTATTTCCTGGAGTCAATGTCAAGCTGATAACCAGGGATGATACTTACACAGCAGGGCTCATAGCCACAGAATGTGGGATACTCCACGCCAATCAAGATGGTGCTGTTGTAGGAGGTCAAGAATTCAGGAGTTACACAGATGATCAGAGGAGGGACATGGTAGATCAAATACGTGTTATGACAAGGTCCTCCAGAGCTGACAAGTTTCTAATGGTAGAGTGCTTGAAGAAGAGAGGCCAAATAGTTGCAGACATCGAAGATTATGAAGATGATTATGAAGATGATCTCTTGACAGAATCCAATGTTCGACTTTTAATAAATATAAATACTAGTGGCACAAGAACAGTAGAGAAAAACTCAGACATTGTCATATTGAAAGATGGTTTTGCTTCAATTGAAAAACTTTTGAAGTGTGGGAGGTGCATCTACAGGAACGCACGTAACTTCCTCCAGTTTCAGCTCACAGTCTTTATTGTTACTGTAGTTGTAAATTGCGTTACAGCAGTTTCTACCTACAAAATCGAAATCTCAGCAGTCCAGATACTGTGGGAGAGCCTGCTATTAGAAACAATAGGTTCATTAGCCTTGGCTGCAGAGCATCCCACCGAGGAGCTGATGTTAAAAGGGCCAGTTTCTCTAGAAGAGACTCTCATAACAAGCATCATGTGGAGGAACATCATCTCACAAGCTTTATATCAGATTATACTCTTGTTGGTCCTGCAATTCAAGAGCTCATCAATTTTTCATGTGGACGGAAGTGTCAGTGACACCCTTATATTCAACACATTTGTTTTGTGCCAAGTCTTTAATCTGTTCAATTCGAGGAATTTAGAAAAGAGGAACATGTTTGAGGGGATTCAAGATAACAGATCATTTCTATGCATCGTAGTGATGATTGTTTTTTTGCAAGTGCTGATGGTAGAGTTGCTCTATAAGTTTGCTTGTATAGAGCGCCTTGATTGGAGACTGTGGGCTGCTTCTGTAGGAATGGCTGCAATGTCTTGGCCCATAGCTTTAGTTGTTAAAGGAAAACCCATTAGTAATGCGACCGAGGCCCTGCAACGTCTGTCTTTGATCTTCATCTCATTCTTGGAACGTATTACTGTGGGAACCCGTACGAGGAACGTGCAGACACATATGGTCTGAGCGTGGAAGTCTTCATTGCAAGAGGAAGAAGTGGACACACATTTACTTTGGGTTCAAGCTGTTAGCAAATCTAATAAAAAAAGTAAGTGTGGCAACCTAACCTAAACCTTTCAATTTTCAAATCATGATAGATAACCATGCGCTTCCAGATCATTGTGGATAGAGATCTTACTATCTCTGTTTATCTCTTTGTATCAGGTCCCTTACAGGATCTAAAGAAAGATCTCCATCCTTGTATTATAAATTGTCTTAGTACAAGATTATTGTGTGTTTGATCATAAAATCTTTTCATGGTATCAGATTTTTCTTTCGGTTCTTTCTAGAGGGTTCTCGATCTCCATTGATCTGGTTTCTTGGTGTTGCATCTCTCTCCTGGAGGGCGGTTTGTTGGTGCAGGTGTGTACAGATCTACGTGGATCTGTTGGTCTGGTTGTGTCCATATCAGCCACTGCTGCCGAACTTTTGTGGTGCTCTGCCAGCTGGGATATACATAGGAGCCGTGTTAGTTTCTTGGTGCTCCTCGGTATATCAGATTGTCTTGCATCTGCGCATATGGCAACTTGTGGTAATGGGTCTCATTCAAGTACAATTTAAAATTTCAATATAGCAAGCCTAATTTCAATAAAATTAGATTGTGATAACTACCTGCCATGGAAGAGTGAAGTCTCTACCAATTCCATGTAAAAATCTACTACTGATGTATGTTGGTGGCTCGTCATCCTGTCGACACCATCAGTCTCTGTATGACAGGGACGAGAAACCCACCACCACTATTAATCTAGACTATGAGCTCTCACGACTCTCTTGTTCTCCTGTGGATTAATGCTACCGTTACTGTTCCTGTTCTCCAATGTATTGTTGGACTCTAATCTTCTAGGGAGGTCTGACAACGATGGGAGAAACTACATCTCATCCCGTCTGTGACTAACTACCTGAATGAAATAAAGAGTATTGTGGACGCCCTTGTAGCTATTGGCCAACCAATTATAGAGTATGATCTTTGTAATCAAATTCTCAATGGACTAGGGCTGGAGTATGACCATGTTCATACTTCTGCTACTAATCGTGAAACGCCAATTTCCTTTGAGTAAATGTTTGGTCAATTGCTTCCTTTTGAATTGAGGCTTTAGCTACATAATTCTACTTCTACTATTGCATTACCTGGCATTGCTTGGCCTCAGGCTCTCGTAGCTGGTCCAATTCATTTGGCTGAGGCCAAGGCCGTAAGGCCAACTCTCTGAGTGGCTCTTCTTCTCTAACCAACTCCCATTCAAAGCCTTCTCTCAACTACTTCAATTGCTTGGATCTTTCTTTCCAAGGGCGGCAACGGGAACGTGGGAAGCGGTCAAGGTTGCCATTTCAACATCCTATTTCAATACTTTCTTTTCCACTAGAATTAGTTCATTATGATGTATGAGGATATTCCCCCACATCGTCCACGGGCAGGATTTTATGTCACTTTTTTTTATGACATAACTAGGTTTTGTTGGATATTTCCTCTTCTTTGTAAGCATGGTTCAAACTAGCGGCCGCTATAAAGTGTAGCGCCTGCATTATCAGTCATAGCGGTCGAGATAACTACGCTATTTTGAAAATAGGTGCGCTACGGTCTAAAACCTAGCAGAGTCAAGTAACTTTAGTTTTAAACACCATATTTCCTATTTCTTCTCTTCGATAGTCTTTCCTAAAGTTATCTCTACCCTTTTATGGTTTTAAATTACTAAAAAAATGCAATGTTAGTTGCTATATAAGATTAAAAAAAAATTGACAATTTAAAAAATTCACACCACTATGTATCGCAGCAACCACTACATATCACCTCCTACATAGCGTTTTGGCCCCTGACCGCTATCCTTGCCGCAACCTCTATTTAAATTCTTGTTTATAAGTCTCAAGTCTTTGATTTATTTTTGCATTTTAATCTCTTGTTCAGGATATGTTTGATCATAATATTAAGTCTTTTCAATTTGATGGTGGTGGAGAGTTTACTGGTACTCGTTTTATCAATGGCGGCAACTCTCAGTACTTGAGAGTATGAATGTCGTAGTAGTGTGGGGACAATGATCTGTGAGAAAACTAATGCATTCTTTTTTAGCATGGATAAAAAATAAATAGAAAACTAATGCATACGACTACGCTTCATAGATAGAACACTTTCCAGTATCTGTTTTTTTGGGACCCTTTCTGTAGTTGTCATGACCCAAGATTTTTCAACCAATGTTCTCCGATTTTTACTCCAATGGTTCTCGGTAGTGTATGCAGTGACAAATGATAGGGACCAATTTTCATCTTTCTGTAACTTTCAAAAACTTCTTCTAACTTTTCAAGAAAAAAATTTTCTTCTTTCTGTCGTTGGTTTTGTTTATGCCCATTCCATCTTTTTCCCGATTTATGAATTCCCCTTCAGCCAACTAGCACTTGTGGGGGGTTTCTTGTGGTTCTCATTGGGTTGACCATGAAAGATAATAAATTTATATTTAACCTAAACCTCTCATTTATTACTACAACCTAAAAAATGTAAAATCCAAAAACCAAATTATTGATTAAATGCAAATTGGGCTTACAAGTTAGGCCTTCCATGGTTTTTCTTTCCAATTAGCTGTTTGTTTAAACACATGGTGTGCAATTCAAAACTAGTACATGGCATTTGGTTTGGAACCAACACTAAAATGGAAAAATTGAAGATGAAAACAGAATTGAAATAACCCAATTGCATTCAACAAAAATGGTTCCATACAGCTCTCGCTAATCGTTTCTTTTCTCTAGTTTAATACTAAAAAAAGCAAGTTTCAGATAATAAAGAGGAATGATTGAGAGACAATTGGAAAAAGATAGAGAAGAAGTATAAAACATACCTTCATGTTTATATTTCTTCTTGCCCAGGCACCAAATGTAGTTTCTACAGATATTGTAAAGAATGAAATTGACTCTGGCTCTGTGAGCCTTAGAGACGAAAGATTATGGTGTTTCCCGCCATCACTCTTACCGTAGGGAGTTGCTTCGCGCAAAACCCAAAAAGTTTCTTTCTCCTCTTCCTCCTTGCAGTATTCTTTGGGGGCTGTGACATTGGCGCCCCTAGGGCTGCTACCTTAGTAGGAGTAGTTGAAGAAGAAGACGTCGACCTCATTGCACCAGGAAATTAATCATCATGCACAATTTAGGGATGATTGCATTAACGTAGGTCCCCTTTTTAGGATGGACCTCTCTAGTGAGTTCAGATCGTCAATAGCAGCTATTATTATTTAAGATGATTCTCATCACCTCCACTAATATATTTTGGAGTTTCATAGGAAAGTGGCCATTGGTTGCTAAAAATTCTAATAATGTACTTGAAAAAGTAGTTAAAATTGAAGAAAGAAAAATGAAAATTCATAAAAATCTCTTTTTTTCTTTTACATGGAAAATCAATTAAGGCGATATGAACCATCAACTTCGTAAATTAAATTCAATCAAAATAAAGATTTTATCTACATCTCCACCTTTTATCCTGTATAGCTCAAACTCTTTAATAATCTTTATTTCATGCAAACAAAAGGCCCTTAGTCGATGGTTGTTAAGAAAAATTTCTAATGGGAACTTCATATATTGAGAATTTTTTTATAGGAAATTTCTATTTTATTACCCTCGCCCCACAATTATTTGAAAAGCTTAATTTGTTTATCGATATTTCAAAACTCCAACCATGTAGATTATCTCTTTTAGCTTATAGAATTCTCTTAATTCCGAATTTGAAAATGTGGGGACAAAATTTAGGGATTCAAATGCAGGGATGGCAACGGGGCGGATCGGGAGCGGAATTGGGTCACCCCGTCCCCGCCCCGAACCTCATGGGATACACCCCGCCCCGCCCCGCCCCGCAATTCGGGGTATGTTAAATACCCTGTCCCCGCCCCGAAATGCCCCGTGGCACCCCGCGGGGCCCCGCCCCGATGTGGTCAATTACAACAATCTACTTAACCCTTAATAACAACATAAAATCAATATATATATTGACATATAAATATGTTTATTTATTATAAAAGAAATCTAATATATATATATATATATATTTAAGAGAATTATTTATTTCGGGGCGGGTTACGGGGCGGGGCAAGAATCAGACCCATCCCCGCCCCGCCCCGGATTCGGGGTATGTTTTTTTGCCTCGTCCCCGCCCCGTCTAAAAGTCGGGGCGGGGAAAACCCGTACGGGACGGGGCGGGCACTCCGGATTGGGGCGGCGCAGGTTAAAAATGCCATCCCTATTCAAAAGTACTTGAAAAACCAATATCAATCTCCTTGTGACAGGTGAGGCCATCCTTGTTTAATCCATGACATCCACAAACTAGGATCCTCAATCTTCCGAAATTCTATGAGCGAAGAAATTAAAAGAGAAAGATCATTCAAAGAGGCCCACTTTCTTAAACTCAAACCGCTTATAAAAAACCTTTTTAGACCTAAATCAAATTGTAATCTAATTGAAATAAGGTCCACAATTGATGACGAGAAAGTGGGCTACGCGGAGATTACCGACTCGGCCTTGTCCAAGAGCGATTTGACCTGAACGATGACGGTGCGGGAGGGAGAGGGTAGGAAAAGTGGCGCCCTTGTCTCTCGGAGAAGACGAACAGTGAGGAGAAGCCCCGTCTCAAAGTAGGGTTTGTTGTTCAATTTTTCATGTTTGTAAAATAAACCCTCTCCATTTCTATTACTCATCTCACAAAAGCAGCTCAGCTAGTCTACAAGTGACATTGACATTTTCTACGCGTGGCAATCTGTGATTGGGCGGAACAACATCCCCTGTTTCCTCGAAACGGAATCTGAACTTTTTCCACAAGAATGACTAGAAATCATCTCCTTGCCTGACCTTTGATCACATGTCCACTGCATTCCACATCTACTTGCTTACCCCAGCTACGGGCTACGGCCATTTCCGCGTAATTACTTTGAAAGTTGTCAGTAGCATCGATGAGTTATTGTGACCGTATGGAAAAAAACCCCTAATTATAAGCTATATGCCTTGCCTCAATCCTTTATACTTCATACACCACACAGCATTGAGCCCTAGCTGAGAAAGTTATGGAGACTCAGAGCTCCTTTCGACAGCAACAGTAACGACGACGGCGAGTGCCGGCGCCTGACGTGGATCGGGAGTCTGAATCGGCCTTTGAGAATTATTTCGTGAGTGAGCGCTTAAAGGAGGTATGGTATTTGCACAACCTACTAGGGATATTTTTTTTTAAAGGAAACTGCCAAGGATAATGGGCTTGAAACGAAGGAAGGAAAGGACCTACCTGCTGGTTGGCCGTCTGGTCTGGTTGTTCCTTTCCGACGTAGACTCGGAGAGATTCTCCTGGGAAAGTCAGAAAAGAATATCTCCATGAAACGAAGGAAAGAAAGGACCTTATTGGCCGTTTGGTCACTCGGGCCGTTCTCCCTCGTTGCCGGAGATGGGGAGGGGTTGTTTAGAAATTTAATTTTTGCGGTGCGGAGAGATAAAATCGCGGATTCAATAAAAGCACTCTTTTTATTATAATTTTTGAATTATTACCATCTCTATATCTCTCCCCCAAAATTATTCTCTCTGTGATTCTTTTCCTAAATTCTTTGTTTATTTAATATTTTAAGGCAAGTCATTTTGTGATGAGAGTAGTAAGAACATGGTTTACCCAAAAAATGTTGTTATTCAAAAGAACTTTCTTTTTTCTAAACATTCCTCATTGGGCGAATTAGAAAGAAAAAAAAAAAAAAACAAACTGATCCAATAAAATAAATGGCCCCATATTTTTTGGGTCCAATCAAATTTCACTCGATAAAAGTTTAGCTCGTTCAGAATTTTCATAACCTAGCACTAAGTGGATCAATGGAAAATTTATGATACTCCTGAGTCAACCCATCTTTTACGTGTCTTCATTAAGCCCACTTCCAAAAGATATCCAAAGCAATCAAAATAATGGGATCATTTTTTATAAATCAAAATCAAATCTCACGCCATATAAGTTGACCCACTTAAATTTTTTATAATCTAGCACTTAGACCCCTCATTTATGGGATCCACGTAAATCCCCATAAAAAACTTTTAATCAAAATCAAGTGTTTTATGACCATTCTACCCAAAAAAAGTGTTTTGTGACCATAAAATATTCTTGGGACCCGTTTACTAATATGATATTCTACCATTTTTACGGAACATTGTTCATCTAAATATTTTATTTTTATTTTACATTTTATGTTTTGTTTATTACAATATTGTAAACAATATTGTTAGTGCAGGATCACATCCCACCCATTAACTTATAATATATAAGTTACCAGTTTTTTTTTTCTTTTACTTTGCAGTTGATTTTAATTTTTTATTTATTTTGCATTGAAAGAAAAAATATTTAGGTTCTAAACTTAGCAAATCAAGCCTATGGGCACAGGTTGGGCCAATATCCATGAAAGCTTTCTATACTTTAGTGTTGTTAATTTTTTTTATTCCTTACCACTAGGCCAGCACTATATCATTATGGGCCCACACAATTGGTCCAAAACTATTACTTTTCTCTTACTCCTTCCTTCATCTTGCTTCCTCTATATATCTTTTTTTCGTATATTTTTCACCTATGTTGGTCACGGGCCTCTCCCACTAGTCCTATTTACAATAGGGAGAATGAAGTTTAACAATGGGGGTGTTCATGAGCCGGTCTAGGCCAGGCTAACAAATCAAGGCTTGGCCCGAATCTAGAACCACTAGCTCAGGCCCGGCACAAGCCCGACACTGGCTGTAAAAGTCAGGGCTGAGCCCGCCCATTTATTTAATCAGGCCAGACCGAACTGGGCTTTTTATAAATTTTGTGGGCATTTTGGCAATTGTTTGAGCTAATTAAGTCAAATTACATGCATTTCTTACACGGGCCATACTTAACCGGGCTTTTTTTATAAATTTTGTGGGCATTCCGGCAATTGTTTGAGCTAATTAAATCAAATTACATTTATTTCTTACACGGGCCGGGCTTTGGGCTTTCTTTCACGTAATTCAAGCCCTATCCAATTATTAAATGAGCCCTAATCACGAATCCTAGCGCGGCCAAAAGCGGGCAGGGCCTGGTTCGGGCTCGGTCTGGCACGGCCCATGACACACCTATTTAACAAAGCTCTAGTGGGCTACACGATGGGCCACCCCTTAAATGTTTAAGCTGCTCAAAGAAAATAAAGCCCGCCGGTATTCATATTTAAGACATGTTTTGGGGCACTACAAGTTTGATCATGTATTGAAATATCTTTAAAATTTCAAGTGATTTATGAATGACCAATTTTTTGTGGGCCCATCTTCCACATGGGGAGAGGGCCTTTATTTTAAATGGTTAGATTTTTAGTAAGTAGGGCTCCTGAAAATTTCAATATATACACACAATCAAGTAACATTTGGCTCAACTCTTAAGATTTTGTATCTATTAATTTTTTTTTGAGTTATTTAGATTTTTTAAAAGCGGGCCTTTTTGGAAACCTTGATAATTTCCTGCAACTCTAGCACTAGAGGAATTTTGACGAAGAATGTGAGCTCACAATTAGATTAATCACTTAAAACACATGGTTAAAGTACATAAAGAAAAAAAGAAACAAAAATTAAAGTAGGTTAGAATTTTTTAGTATACAAAAAGATCGATTAAAACAAATGTCTCCCTCTTGAATCAACCCTCCACCAATTTTACTCTAATAGGAGTTGGCCAACTTTGTGTTGTCATGTATAAAATCTATTGATGGGATATTAAGATTGATAAATTGGCCTGTGGCAATTTTATTTTAGTAGGCCCACTGTCAAATTGATCAATTATTAAATATGTGATTGAATTATTAAATAAATTCAAGTATTTCATAGTGATTAGTTTGAAAGTGAGCATAACTCCAATTAGAGAAAAGTTGCATATAACATAGAAGTGATGATAATTATTTTTGAGTGATTTTGATTTTAAACAAGGGTTGCATTCATGGATTTATAATTTATAAGGATAGACCTAGAGATTAAACACTAAAACATGAGAAATTAAACAATTAGAGAGGAAATAGCGATACAAGATGTTGTGACTTAAGGGGACCAATAGTTTTTTTTATCAATAGTGTGTACGAATGGAAAGAAACTTTGTTTTTTTAGCATTTTCTAATATTCTGAGTTTTTGAAATATTTTTTCAATTTTTTTAGAGTCGCGACTCGAAGAGATTCTCTCAGGAAATTGAGAAAAAATATCTTTAAAAATCGCCCTTTAACTACCGTCTCCTTCCAGAATTGTACCGTTTTCTCTCTCTTCCTAACCACTCCAATTGAGATAAGTGAGAAACTCTACGGTGTCAAAATATTGGACATAGATTTTAATCCCTTTCATTTAAAATTAATGAATGATTATTCTTTTATTCATATACGATTCTCTGATATACTCAGATTACTAAGTTGTTTTATTTCTGGATGAAAATTCAAGTATACATATTTGTAGATCTTTAAGTATTTTATACATAAATTAGTTTAGATATGAGATAATTATTCATTAATTATAAATAAGTAAGTTAAAATATTGATAAAATCATATTTATTTGGAATATTTTGATCCATTTTAATTTTGGTGATTTGATTTGAACAAAATCAAGTTTGAATTCGAATAAAAATCCAATCTCTAAATTGAGAAATGAGCAAGGTTTTGTTCAGGTGTATTTTAATTCAAATTATGTGATATGTATAAAAAAAAAAAAAGTTTGAATTTAAATATAATTAGGCTTGATTTGAATAAAAAGTTGACTTTTAATCTTATTTTTCTCAAATCCAAGCCTAACTATATTAAAATACAAGCTTGATTTTAGGTGAATCAATTAGTTATAAATATTTGAAAATGGGCCCTGATATGTAAAAAAACACATGAATCCTTTTAATATTCTCATATTTTTATAAAGACTAATCGTATAGTGGCCACACTACAAGAAAAATTACATTTAGCGGCGGAAAAAAACCGCCGCTATATGTATGATATCTGCCACAAAAGGTATTAGCAGCAGAAAAATGTTCGTCGCTACTTTTGTCGTAGTTAATCCTCTCACTGATTGTATTTGCAGCGGAATAGGAGGTGCTGCTGAAAAATTATCAATAGTGGCGGTTTTAAACTGCCACTATTAATTATAATCCGCCGCTAATAATTCATAATGGTTTTTGTGCTATATTTAGAAGCGTCTGCCGCTAAATGTGTATCTTGTAGCAGCAGACATCACAAACCGCTGCTGTATCTTATAGTTTATATTTCTCATTTTCAAATCTTTAGTTGATCCGTTGTGTGCAAATAGGATCTGCTTTGATAGTTGCCATTGCTCTCATCATTTGTCTTGCTGGGAAAATTTAAAAGCCTCATTTGATACTTGACTTTCTCTCTTTAAAATGTATCATTGCTCCATTATTTAATACACAATTCATTTGATTAGAGAAAACTTGTCACTAAATGAGCAATAATATAAATCAAAACAACATGCTTAATTATTATATATAAAATGCTCACATTCATTCTATATATGAGTATGATCAGTAACCAAATTGTGTGCCTATGGTAGATCTTCCTCAAGGACTAAAAAACAACACCACCACCGAAATCGATGAAATTAGACCGACAAACACCTTCATCTTCTACTTCTACTACTTGCTCTTTTTACTGTTCATTTCATTGCTCCAAGCAAAAACCAAAACAAGTACAGGCTACACATCTCCTTTTATTTATTACATTGTTTCTGATGTACTCTTGCTCTTCTCTGGTGGGGCCTTCACATTAAAAAAAATGTGCCTAGCCAGCTGCAGCCTTCACTATAGATGCTTCAGTTGGCAGAGGAAACGGCTCTGGAGTTTCCTGAACAAATGCAGCAAAAAGGGAGCACAGATTAGTTCGTAGTTCCAAGGGAGGCCTCTCAAGTGGTGGTGCTGGGGTTTTGGTCTTCACACCCTACAAGAAGCAACAGACACTCCTAAATTAAAGGCATTCACAAAAAATTTTGCACAACTTGCATGAGAGATTGCTATAGGAGAAAATCTCCCGAGGATGAAAGATGGAAAGGAAAATTATGTGACGCTGACAATGTTCCATGATGGTGTTTTTCAACATATTTGGTTACTGGAGAGGGCAACAATTTTCAAGTTTCCATTCCATTAGATCCATCCATAATTTAAATCAAAGTGCATATTGTCTAATGCAGTGCATTTTGGTAAGTTATTTCTCTACATGGTCTACATTACTTTGATACATAACTAAATCACAATATCTAATTATCTCTATATATAATTGTGATCAAAATATTTACTTGCCAATCGGTCAGAATTGGAACATGTCCCATCAAATCAATGTCTAAAAATCTTAAAACTAAAGTTCAATGCATGTGGTAAATTAAAATGAGTTACTGTATTGATGTGAGTGATCCATAGATATAAATTATCTCATCCTCTCTTCTTAATTAGGGCCTATTTATTTCCATCAGGATACAGGAGTCCTTTTTTAGGCTAGGACTCTATTTCCTATTAAGAGTGAAACTTGGTTAGGAACCTCTTTTTTTTTTTTTTTTTTTTTTTTTTTTTTTTTTTTTTGTGAAAGGTTTAAAAAGGTGTTTTTTTTTTTTTTTTTTTTTTTCAGTAACCATTTCATAAAGTGAAAATTTGGCTAGGGCCAATTTCTTATATAGGGTAAAATTTGGCTAGGGCTCTCTTTCCTATTAGAGTAAATTTGGTTAGGGTCCATATGTGATTGGTATTCAATAGTTTAGATTTTTAATAAGATGGAACCCAACTGTGGAGCCCACAAATTTCTCCCAAGTCAACGAAAATTGATTTGGACTGAAAGTTCTTTCTTTTTATTAAAAGAGCTTGACTGAACAGGTTTGGGCATCCAGCAAGAAAAAAAGAGCGAAGGAGAGTGTCTTCTCCTTCTTTATATATTTTTCAATGAATTGTTGTGCAGTTGAATGGACTTTTTTCCTTTAAAAAAAAAATTTGCCAAACAGACCCAATTCGGCCCTGTTTGGCCGAAATCACTGCTTTTTGCAAACAGGTCTAAATGGTTGGTACCGAACCAAATAATTTCGGCAATTTTGGCCAAATGAACTGAATATCGTAACCATGCTGTATTCTGATATTTGAACCTAGGTTGATACAAATATAGAGATGATGGAAAACCAACCTGACAACTGGCCCATTCTGACACATCAAAGATCTTGCTCTCAGCACAAACAAAAGCACGAGGTATTTCAACCTGAAAGGAAAGGAAATAGATGCTCAAATAGTAATTGGGGAATAACTTAACGTCCAAGCGTAGCACATTGTATCAAAATAAGAGAATTTAACATACCTAAAACACTATCATTTGTACATTTTTCCTTTGAGATCTTAAAATTACGATGGATGTGATCGTATCATCGTATGTACCAAAGACCTGTCCACCATCATCATTATTGCCTTATCCCATTTGACCAGGGTTTTCTTCAGTTCTACTTACTCAGAGTGTAGCTCATATTATGGTTTGGCTTGTTCCTCACTGCCATTGCCATACCGATGCAACCCTCTTCCCTTGGAAGCTTGGGAGATGGGACTGGAACATGCTGAAGAACACCACATAAGGCAGATGAAAAATGAAATAAGTCATCAAAGAAGAGGAGGAAGAGTAAGTGAGGAAGGCTGGGGTGGTTGGCATTTGGGGAGACAGGAGAGGAGAGGAGGGAATTGGGGGAAGAAGAAGGGGAAGGGGATCTCAAAAAGGGCCCATCTTCTAGGTACCCGAAATGAATGGACTGTGACCTTCATGACAAAGACCACAAAAAAAGGGGAACATTGTTAATCCATTCATATGCTCACTAATTTATGAACAAGTCACTTTGCTACCTTAAATTAAAAGAGTCATGACCAATTATGTATGAATTGCCTACAGCCATTTTATCTTGAGAATGAACTTCTATTTTCAATTGTGCAAGCTCGGGTGATGCAGTTTTACTGAATTAGCAAACAAATCGGCATAGCGCAATCCCTCGAAACAATTTTTATTTCAGTGCTTGTTTGGCAAAGTTCCAACAAAGGTATACCAAAATTAACATCAGATAAATCAGCTCATACAAGCTATGATGCAATTGAAAGCCTACTTTCAAGGTATGAGGAGCCATAATAATTTGGACCAGTGCACCCCCAGTAATAATGAGCCATGGAGTAATGATGTCAGTCCACCTTAAGGAATCAGAAATAGAGGATTCAGGTTCACATTGTCAGACTTTGACCATGATTGGACAGCGGAGGCAACTTTTTTGAGTGGAAGGAATTGTCTGGAGAGCGGAACCGGATTAAAGAAATAGATCAGCTTCTCTATGTTGGAAGCATTATTAGCAAGGACAAGCATAGGACAGATCAGTTAAAACTAGCAGAAGATGAAGCACCACCTAAACAATTCTTTCCATATGACCACCTTCAACCAGTGTAATGTATAGAAATATACTCATAAGTTCCATTGTCTGGAGAGCGGACCCGGAAGACAAATGATCCGGATTGTTGGGCAATTTGGTAACAATCTATGGCTCCTAACCCAACATGACCTTCGACCTCTAGACAACCCATGTCAACCCAACTAGTTTGTCACCTTTAGACTTCTTCCCAACCAAGGGAGATTGACAATGATTAGGTGGACCACATCTTAACAATTACGGATGAGTATCTGGAGAGGAAAAGAAGGGATAGATCGACTACAAAGAACAATAGCCCACATCAACATCATGCCCATGGTCCACATGGGCCCATGTTTGGCCAGCATAGCTACATGTTGAACCACTCTGGACATCCGAATAGCTTGGATGTGTTTCACTTTTAGTGTTTCTGTTGTGCTTGTCATTTAACACTAATATAGGTGAACAGGGAATTTTCAATTTAAGTTACAATGGTAATTAATATGGGTAAGGAGTAAATTAAAATATAATGGCAGAATTAAAGAATCTGCAGAATCCAATGGCTAAGATTGCATTTAGGGGCCATTTTTAAATCTATACACTATTTACATCACTAGTAACAGCAGGTTGACAAGTCCTTCTTTCATTTTTGTTCTCTCTGCAAAACTAGGGTGTAGACATAAAAACCTTGTCGTGGATTAAATTTAGTCGAGGAAATCAACACTAGGTAGCTATTTTCATGTCAATTTGCTAAATTTTCCTTGCTAGTTAATGATTTCTTGGAATTTGGAGCTCATCAAAAACCAATCAAGTGGATTTTGTTGACTTGAATTGCATTATAATGTCGTCAGGCTAATATATTCTTTTTTAAAGCCAAATAGTGGCAACTTTACTGAAAATAAAGTACGAAGACCAATAAACAAGAAAGGAAAATCAAGTGCTAATCTTATGGAGTTGCAGCTAAAAGAACCAGATGAAACAAACAGCAATAAATCTTAAAGTGGGTGTGTTAGAAGATTGGCACACCAACTTCAATTAAGACGAACTCTACAGAGCCAGAGGTGTTCATGCATGGGATCCATAGTTTCTTTATATTGTAATAAAAAATTATCAAAAAGGGTGAAGCACAAAATGCAAAGTAAAAGAAAAAAGTCATACCAAGCCTTGAAAGAAATTGAGCCAAGGAATTCATGTTGTCATACTATAATGTAAGTTGGAAATAATGAGGCTGTTCAACTGACAGCCATTATACTGTTCATGCTCCACTACCAAATCTATTGAATTCAGTGGAGATATAGCCGAGCATAATATTGCCTAGATTCAACCAGTAAAGAGGTAAACAAATATATCTCCTCTGCAAGATGATCCATGAAATTAAATTACTGGAAGAACTAATTTAGCACAGAGAGATATCAAGCATTTTGCTTGGAAAAGGCATAAATAAGAAAACAAGAGCGAAGATTAACCAAGCAAGATTCTCCTTGCAAAGAAAAGGATGAAATACCTTTTGAGGCATCTTTTCAACCCATCCATCTCCTTCTTTAGCAGGGTGGTATAGGAAACACTCCTGACACCAAAAACTACCCTTATAATTTCTCCATTACAGCATGGCTCAAAATATGTTTAAAAAGCAGTGAATAAGTAACCACATAATGTAATATCAGAGAAATACAAATTACCCTAACCTGACACCACCTAGCCTTGGCCTTAGTCCTATTGGTGCATATCCATAGATGTGAATTACCACACTTTGTGCACCGTATACACCTGGACTCTTCAGAACGATGATCCACTCCAGCCTGATGGTTGTAGGAGGTAAGCAATATGAAAAGAAGGTAAAATGGCAAATTTCAGAGCCACATGCCAAAGAGAGCATTTTTAAAAGATAACAAATTTAACACACATAACCCAACTTGACATTGAGGCATATAAAAGTGGGAGAGTATAAAAAACCAACACCACAAATTTAAACCATCGCATCAAGTCAATCACAATGCATAACAAAATCATTGCTGATAGTGTAAGAATCATTGCTGATAGTGATATGGACAAAAACTAAAGGGCATACTAGTTACCAGAAAAGGCTCACATTGCTGTCACTAATGCACATGTCACACCACAATTTTATTAATGAGCAACCAACCTTTTATCTATTTTACCAGAAAAGGCTCACATTGCTCATCGTAACTTCTCTTCTTTGTTGAATCTGAAAGAACCTGCAAAAACTTAGTCGCTGTTATGACTTGCAGAAAAGAGAAAACAAGCAACTAAAAGTAACACACTTGTTGGCATCGGGTTAAGCGTGTCTAATTCAATGAACCGACGAACTATCCATTTCCATGTACATAAACTTGCCTCATATGCACACTGTAGCTTCTTAAATGATTCACTTGCTAATGGGCTTTCCATATTTTTATCAGGATGCACAAGCATAGCCTGGGTAGAGCAGAAGTAAATATAAGTACAAGAAATCCATACACATACAGAATACTCGCATAAAGAAAAAGAAGAGAAAAGGCAGATCCTAATTAGGAAGAGTGCAATTGTATGTGAAACAAATGTGCATAAAAGGTAAAACGAACCTTTCTTCGATATTCTTTTCTCAAGAGTGAGACGTCAATGCTCTTGTTACGGGAGAAACCTAGTGCATCATAATGATCCAAGCTATCCAAAATCCTTCTCATCTCATTGATTGAACTTGAATCTGCTTTGACTACCTTGCTGACAGAACTTTTTTGAGTATTCACCACATTTGTTGTACTAGTTGTTTTACTGGATGACTTGCATGAGAAAATATTTTCTGACTCACTAGCAGGGCTAGAATATTCACAATCTCCAGAGAAATCTTCTGGGATGGGTTCTGATTCCTTGTGCTCTTCAAATTGCGTGCCTTCACTAGAACCATCATATACTTGGAGCAAGTAGTTGAAGAGCTCATTAGAAAAGAAGGCTAGGTTTACCGAAAGAAAAACTCCAAGCCATCCAACACGAACTTTGACACAGTAGACAGCATAAATGGTTGACATGAGGATAACCAGCCGTGCATGATTTAAAGAGAAGACATAACCTGCATTAGCAAGATACAGTCTTAACTCTCAAATGATTTCTAGGTCGAGAAAATTTTGCAGCTAAGATTTGTGATGAAATGGAATGGATGAAGAAAGGCATGAATATGATTTAAAAAAAAAAAAGATGCAGATTACATAATAGCATAGAGCATAAATTTTGTATAACTCAGACTAAAGTCAGTGGTGCAGGGAGATGATAATATACCTCCTACTATCAGCACAAAACACATATAAGAACAATGAGTTCACGCACAGTCAAAGGGTAAATGGCATTAACACTCAACTCTATAAAAACTTGGTTTTTCTAAAGCAATTAGCTTTTAATATATAATCTCACGATACAGGATCAAGTGAAGAGAAGCATGCAGCAATACAGCATAGAAGCTTCTAGAACCAACTTGGTTTGCTAATCTAGTGGACCAAACCCTCATCCGAGAATCCATATAATCTTACTTGACACCCCCACTACCTCTTCCATACCAACCACCAATTCCATCTGAACCTATATTCCAAACCTATGCTCCCCCACCACCCCTCTTCCCTCCCCCTCCTCCATTCATCCATTTTCCTTTTTTAATATTGAATGGTTAATTTTATTAATGAGCAACCAACCTTTTATCTATTTTCTTTAACAACACTGCCGCTTCATCCGCCCATCATTCTTGGATCCAAACCATTTATAAACACTATTCCCCGTGAAAAATCACCAGCACAAATTCCACTCCAATTGAGTAGGCTGGCATAATGGAGCCAATGCTGTGTTTACACTTGATGAATCAAATAGTGGGTCCAATGATAATTCATACTTGGTAGGACCGGAGGATTAATGAGTGATTTGCATTTAAGAACAATGGAACCCACAAATTGAAAGGGTGTGGCATAGCATCTAATCATTTTTCATCAATTGAAAAAAAAAACAAGTGAATTACTGAAGAAAGGAAGAACAATATATGGAGGACAAGACAACAGGCTTTTATAATATAGAATTCAGCGTTGAGATTCTGCACGTTTCACTATATCAACATCAAAGCAAGAGAAGCAATGGAGAACCTTGAAAACTTTAAATGCATGCAAAAGGGAAATCAGTATAGAAGGACTTACAAGTACCAGAAGCACATAAATCAGGCAGGTTGTTGATGTCAAGCTAAGAAAGCAACTCCACATGACAACAAACAATGTTGTAGGACCCAGACAGATCAAGGACCTACAACCCCTGACAAAACAGTCCTTCCACAGTAACAGCAACAGCAATAGAAACTTCCACACTTTCACACACCCGGCAGAAACCATAGGCCAATGGTGATCAACCAAACCAGTGATTTTATCCCTGAAATAGCAAAATGCAGTTTGTGTGCCCAAAAATATATGCTTCTGAGATAGAAACCATTTCCATCCTTGCTTGAACAGCCCTATATCTTCCATAGCAAAGCCTAACGTGACAAACAGTAGCTACTTTCAAAAATTCAGCCTCAGTATCCCCTTTAATGGTTTTCCTTCACATTCTCAGCTGTGCCATCCACGTCTTCCACCTAGAAATCAAGATTCAGAAATACTCAATTCAATTGGATAAATGAAGGCTACACATATCCCACTTTTAAACTGATTCTACAATGACTTTCCTGGGACAAATCTAAACCACCTAAAGCATCCATAACGACGTCTAGTCGATTACAAAACATGAAAAAGCCCCAATGTTGCAAAACAACAGATATTTCCAGCCATTTGAACGGTGTTTCTTCATGTGTTGAAGAAATCCGACCTGGTTCTAAAGGAAGACACCTCTGTTGTTGTTGAAGCAGATACTAACGAGAGAACCCTACACATTCCACTCAATTACAAAGTTAAATCCACAAAAAACTGCATTGTATACGAGGTTTTGCCTGCCCCAGAACCTGGAAAAAAAAGACCTCAACCTCTCTGATTAATACAGTGTTCTTTCACGAGTTTGCTTTGGAAAAAGAGATATGTAGAAACTCCCACAAATGCGTGAAGAAATTTAATCTCACCACCAAAATCGTAGAATCACAGAAAAGCAGACCAAACCCACGATTTCTGCAACTCATTCACATGCATGTTTCAAAAGCAACACAAGTCTCGGATCCACTTCCTTCACTATGAACCAGTACTTTCCAAATCGCTACAAGTACAATAGAATCTAACTAGAACAATACTTGTTCCCATCCATTCCATCGTTAGACATTCTTGTTCACGAAACTTGTAAGGAGCTCAATCAAACTTCTTAGTAAAAACCCTAAAACCGCCAAAATCGCATCAGAAAGTGGCAAAAAGACTGCTATTTAAGCCAATCCTTTCCAACACCCAAAAAACTCCACAAAATCTGACCAAAACCCAAGCCATTCACCTCCACAACACCGTATAGCTTGATGTTCGTAACAAAATTCACAAAATAATCAATCAAACCTCCTCAAAACCTTAAAAAGCATCAAAATTACAGAGGAACTTGATCCATCACCCGGGGCTACTTCCGGAGCTCGTTCTCAAAACCCTAGCTATTTCTCTCCATTCAGAACCCACACACTTCAAAACCCTAGAAAAGTCGACAGAATCCAATCAAACTGCAGCGAAAACAGTAATTCCTGTAACAAAAAAAAAAAATAAAATCCAGAGCTTCTTGTCATGTCAATTCTCGAATAGACGGAACCCTAGAAATCACACTGAATCAGAATCCTGCAATTTCTGATAGGATTTCTACATCAGAGATGGAAATGGAAGTCCGAGTTAGGGATTTAGAAGCTGTATGTGTAGAAAAATCGGTAAGGAGAATATGATATTCGATCAAACCCTACAAAACAAAACAAGCTCTTTCTCTCGACTCGACAAACAGCTGACGAAGACAAAGAAGATCTCTGCATCTGGAATGTATTGTGCAGATCGAAGATCCATGCAAAATCCAAACAGATCTCACAAGCGATTTGTGAGAAAAAAAAAATGTATTGTGCAGATCGAAGATCGGAAAATGCAGGGAAGTAGGTCTTACCTCCATCTTCTTCTTCTTCTCCGATGTCGATCAGATCTGATACCTCGAAGCTGCTGGAAGCTCCAAACCTCGATCAGGTCTGAAGCTGATGTCGATGGCTGCTTCTTCTTCTTCTTCTCTGTGTAGATTGGGGTTTTGGGGAAGAGGGATCTCAGAGAATAGGTTTTTGGGGAAGACGAAAAATGTTTTGGATTGACGCTAACATGGCAGCGTTGCTATGGGGGAGTGGGGATGGACTGGTTTTTGGGACTTGACGAAAAACCCTCGAGTAGGGTTTTGGGGATGGAGTGGGTTTAAACGCATGGGAGCATGGCAGCGCTGCTATCGGGGAGTGGGGATGGACTGGTTTTTGGCACTTGACGAAAAACCCTCGAGTAGGGTTCTGGGAATGGAGTGGGTTTAAACGCATGGGAGCGGGGACCTGACGCGGGGAGTGGTATGGGGGCGTATAGCAGCGGATGGGAGTCTACGCTGCTAAAACGTATAGCAGCAGAATACATTTTCTGCTGCTGTACAGTCTTTAATTCTTATACACCTATTTATATGTTTTAGCAGCAAAATATATTTTCTGCTGCTGTACAGTCTTTAATTCTTATACATACAAGTGTTTTATAGTGGCAGAATATTTCCTGCTGCTGTACGGAATATTTATACATATCATTGTGTGTTTATAGTGGTAGAATATATTTTCCGCTGCTATATGCTATAAGGGTATTTATATGTTTTATAGTGACAGAATACATTTTTCGCTGCTATACGCCGAATTAACCTAGTATTTATATGTATTTATAGTGGCAGAATATGTTTTCTGCTGCTATAAGTGCGTTTAACTAAAGTGTTTATAGTGACAGAATACATTTTCCGTTGCTCTAAGTATGTTTAACTAAGTGTTTATAGTGACAGAATACATTTTCCGCTGCTATACGTAGGGTTAATTAAGTGTTTATAGTGACAGAATACATTTTTCGCTACTATATGTATTTTAATTAAGTGTTTATAGTGGCAGAATACGTTTTCTGCTGTTATAAGTACGTTTAACTAAGTGTTTATAGTGACAGAATACATTTTCCGTTGCTATAGGTACGTTTAATTAAGTGTTTATAGTGACAGAATACATTTTCTGTTGCTAGAGGTATGTTGAATTAAGTGTTTATAGTGGCAGAATACATTTTCCGCTGCTATATGTATTATTATAGCAGCAAAATATAATTTCCGTCGCACTTTGTAGCTAATTACTTATATGTAGTGACGGATAAATAAACCGCCACTATAAACCGTCGCTAATTGTTACTTTTCTTGTAGTGCCAGTGGGCCACTCATATTAGTGTAAAATCAGCCACAACCCATAAAGAAAAAAAATTGCAATTGATTGGTTTGAATTTTCAAAAGGCTGGACCCACTGTAGAATTTTAATTCTCATTTTACACTACTTCATGAGTGTGTTTGCAATAGCATGCTCTTTATTTATTATTATTATTATTATTATTACTATTAACCCTGGATGATAATGTGAAACTGTGGTGTCTCTTGCGACTAATCCATAGTGATCGGAACTTTAGACTTTTTTTTATTTATAGATATGCTAAGCAGACTTGAAAGCATGTAGAAAATGAAGTAATGAACCACTAAAAAACTAAAGGTATTATGCGTAAATCCTACGGGAAGGAGCTATGTGCATTGTAACCTGTGTAAAAACGATGCACCTATAATTTTTCCAAAAATTACACTTCTATCCTAATACATTCATTGTTTGTCCTCTCTAAAACTTGAAGTCCAAAATTGTGATTGTTCTACTTATTAAATATCAAATTGCAATTAAAAATATATCTTACTCTTATGGCTTCATTTTACTCCAATAGAACCGGTCCCAATACGGCCCCATTATAAGGTAAAGCATATGATTAATAATTTATAATTCACAATTTATAAATTATTAATCATATGCATTAATCATATTATCAATTATATGTTCAGTCTTATCATGGGGGCTAACTCCTATTAGGATGGAATTTAAGACATTCCATATAAGTGGATTGCATTTATTTTGAGTGGATTTCCAATAGATAGGCCTCATTGGATTAGTGATACTCATGTGTCGAACCCAATGAACTTGGTTGTGTATTTATTGGTATGAGACATCCATGATTCTGGATCCTTTGAATGTATTATCCATGCCCCCGGGAATGGGAGGAGTTGAACTTCATAGTGGGGCCCACTAGCCAAATAGTTTAAAATGAAGGCTCTCCTTTTGTATAGGTTGTCCCCAATTTTGCTTCAGAAGGAGTTGTTTCCACTGTTTCATTATGCTAATCACATTATTAATATTATGAAATAATCACATTATTGAACATATACTCAATCTTATGACGGCCTAACTTCTATTAGAGTAAGATCGGGGAGTTTCATTGCTCAAAATAGAAGCAATCCCCTGACATGGAATGTCATGAATTTTTTCCTAATAAATAAAGTGTTTGTCCCACAATAAGACTTAACATTTCATTAGTAATATGAATGGAAATCATTCGCCTGTGCTCCTAAGAACTGCACACTGCGCATCTAAAAAGTGCACACTTGAAATTCAGGTGGGTCCCGCTCCTGGGATGGTTTAAGATATGCAGTTCACAATTCTTGTATGCATAGGTGAATATTTCCTATATATGATTAATAATGCATAACGTTCTAATGGGATGATGCCACAACTTCAAAAAATAAACAGAGGACACGAAAAGAAATGAATTTGCACATGAAAAGAAAAAAATGCGCCTTATTTTTTTTCTCGCTTTTATTTTTTACATGAGTCCTACATTTTTTCACCTCCCGAGTGCAAGTTGTTTATATGTATATATATTTTTTGTACAACTGCCCCGCTCGACTTAAAAAATCAAGTATCATGAAAAAAATATACAAAGAAATACATGAAAATACAGAGAATAAAGTCCTGTGGGGGACGATCGGGTGGTGTTTGGCCTGGCCAACAGTCGTCTACAAGATTACAGACTTGGCCTCCCTTCTTTCTTCTTCTGAAGTTGCTGGAAAGCACCCCAGTGAGCCTTTTGAGGGCTATCAAACTTAAAGTGAAGAGATGGGTAGGTCTGCTGTCCTTTAGGCAATCTTTGTAGCTTTTCACTTATTTTTCTGAGGATGTGAAGTGCGACTTCTAGGCAGTTGTGGGTTTTTTTTTTTTTTTTTATACCAATGGAGAGAATCCAAAGTTGTGCCGCTCCGAAGCTGGTGTATGGCAGCCTAGAATGGTGAACACAGTGGAGTCAAGGACCTTATCCCTCCTAAGTGAAGAAGACAAAGAAAGTCCTGTAAAACGTTTGGGTGTATTGTGGGGTCTGTCATGGCTTAAGGTACTGTCACGACTCCAAATCCCTAATTAGGATTAAGGAGCAATTAAGGGTTAATGGGACAGCGACGCCGCACGGAAGAAGAGGATAGGTGAATATTCGATCCACGCACCATGATTTCACCTACGGAACCTTGTCATCGAGGATTGCCATGGCAAAAGCTTGCGAGGGCCATTTCAGGAAATAGGCAGGAATAAAAATTAGAGTATAATGGCATTTGTAGAGTGGATAGCAGAAAGAAACTCATTCCATTTTATTGATATTCAGGTTTAACAAAAGATTAAGTTTAATTACAACATAGAATAAAGTTGTACAAAAACACCGGCCAATAATTACAATGACGAAAAGATGAGATTCCCCAAAAAAAAAAAAAAAAAAAAAACCCCAAAAGATGATGTTATAAGCTCCGCAGCTTTGGACGCTACTTTATGTCGTCAGTTGCCCACTCTCATACAACTGATGGATCCTATTGGACCGCCGCAAAGTCCAGTTCAGGTGGGAAGGCGAGCTCGTTACCTACGGCATCAAGCGTAGATCAGACAAAAGACTAGCAAGCATCCATTATAAAGAGCATAGTTTGCAAGTACAAATCAGAGTATAATAACAGGTGATCAATCAGAATATCGGTGACAGTGAGCTAGGCAGGTTAATGCATAAGGATATGATTAACAGAATCATAAACAATAATTAATTCAGACCACTAACTAATTGGAATCCACTTTGCATAATTCCTCGGAAGGAGGAGCAACCGCTAGCCCCTAGCAAACTGGCTGAGGTACCTCGGAACTCGTCTTGGAGTCCCTATCATAGGAGTACCTGGTCTACCCAGGACAAGATGAGTACTTAAGTGACGCCGGTTATATACAAAACTACAAACTGCAGCAAGCAATATATATATATATATATATAAATAAACATTAGAATAAATAGCTTAGTGGTGCCGACTCCAGACTCAATGCAAAATGCAGGGTTCGGTTACAGAAGAGTTCAGGATTCAATTCGGTACTTAAATAGGAATTAATGAGAAACTCGGTTACTCAAGAGATGTATGTGCAAGTACGGGGGATGACAGACAATAAGAATGCTTAAAAACGGAAAACAATGTTGATTCGGCTTTTAAAGCAGTAAACCGAGATAATTTGAACTTAAAACAGTGAACTGGGTAAAATCGATATTTAAAACGATATGTTTCTAAGTCTAGGAAATCCTCCAGAAAAAAAGGGCAGCATTTCGGGTAGAAATAGAGGAACCAGAACGCGTGAGCGAAAGTCAAGGTGATCTGAGTAACTTGGATGGGGCAGGGTAACTAAATGCTCGCACACCAACCAAAGAAACCGCCTAAGGATCCGGGTACATCCAAGGTCAAAGTAGAGCGAAGACCACGCGCTAAGACCCAAGGAGTCCCGCAGGGCATGATACTAGGGCTGGGCAGATCCAGGTAAGAAATGACATATGAAAACATGGTAAAAGTAGGAAAAAGTTTGGTTTTTAAATATAAATAATCTTAGACATGCAAGTATAGTGATTTCAAAGTCTATACGCTCAAAGGGATGGATATTGTATGTATTTTCGTATGCTTGATGCATTCAAAAGGTGAGAATATCCAAACCCAAAGTTCGGAGAAATATACAAGTCACCGTGCTATACACGCTTTCTCAACTGTTCGGGTTTAAATATTAAGTTAAAATTTAGGCTTTTTGACATAATGCCCCCTGTAGTTTTACACTTTTTTCAATTTAGCCCCTAAACAATTGGCTTTATCAATTTACCCCTTACATCAATTGATATTGTATTTAGTTGGCCTCTCCGTCTATTAGCCGTTCAAATTGGAAACAGGACTCATAACGCGGTTCAAATATATAACAGACGACACTCCAATAATCCATTTCCGCATAAGAGAAAGAAAAAGAGACAAACATTGTAAGCA
Organism: Camphora micrantha; assembly: GCA_003546025.1. Taxonomy (NCBI): domain Eukaryota; kingdom Viridiplantae; phylum Streptophyta; class Magnoliopsida; order Laurales; family Lauraceae; genus Camphora; species Camphora micrantha. The sequence goes on along the minus strand of QPKB01000021.1, from coordinate 88,190 downwards.
AGGAAACCCCACTGATGGCCACGTTCTCGTCTTGCTCCCCAAATCAATGGCACATCTTAGGGCATGCCACATGACATCCTCCACTCCCTTCCCCTGCTATTCTTCCACCTTTTTATCTTTACCTGGGTTTTCAAAACCTGGTTCTCTTCTTCTTCTTCGTTGATTCGAGGTTTTTCTTTTCTGTTCTCTTTTTGTCTCTCCTTTTCTCGCTGTGCTCTTTTTCTTTGTCAATTCTAGGGCTTTTTTTTTTTTTTTTTTCTCTTTCTATTTTTCTTTCTCTCTTTCTTCCATGCTATTTGATGTTATATCATGCCTTCGGAACCTTCGCCTTTCGATCGCAAGGATTTCTCCAAGGAGAAGAGGAATGAGAGATTGGATTCCGTAGATCCTTCTTCTTCCATATGGACGGATCGGTCTTGCAACCTTCCAGGTTCGTTTTTCTCAATTTCTTTCCATTTCGTTGAGATTTTTTCGATTTTCCATTCATGTTGCTCTGCAAATCAATAGATCTGAGCTTGTTTATGGTTTCTGCCGCGTTAATTTTTGTTGTTTTTCTTGTTTGTTGATTTTTCTACATGGTTTTCCCTGAACATCTCTAGAAGCAAGGGAGTCAACAAGGCTTTTCCGTTCAATTCAAGCCCGTTATATATTTGAACGGCGTTATGAGTCTCGTTTCTAATTTGAACGGCTAATAGGCGGAGGGGCCACCTAAATACAAAATCAATTGATGTAAGGGGTAAATTGATAAAACTAATAGTTTAGGGGCTAAACTGAAAAAAGTGTAAAACTACAAGGGGCATTCTGTCGAAAAGCCTAAATTTATATCGGGCAAGGTCGAGATACGGGTACACCAATACTCTGAGGAAAGGATGCCTATGTCAATAATTTCCTATCATTAGGCCTCTAGGATTTATGGCGGCGCAAATGGACCATTCTTTGTGCACCAACATTTGTGTTGGAAGGGGTAAAATGTCACAAATCTTCACCTAAAAACTGAATTATATTCCGGGGGGATTAAGGGGGTAAAAACAGGCTTAAATTAGTCTAAAAATCGGGTTTAAAATTGGGTTCCGTGGGTCCCGGGGCCCGGGCACATCGACCATCATGGGGCTGGTCGATCCGGTGCGTGTGCGCAGCTGCATGTTGCTGGACGATGACCAGCTGCTGGCCGGCAGCAGGCTGTAATGCAGGCGGAAGGCTGTAAGGCTCAGTCAACTTGTGAAAACTGCCTGCAACGGTCGACTGATTGTTTGAATTGATCGACGCGGGCAGTCCGGGCCGCACGCCCGGCGGTCCCAAGCAACTATCTGCTTGGTTGTGTGGACCAGTTCGTCCGGTTGTCTAAAGCAGTGAGGGAATGTGGCTTTGTTTTTTGTGATTTTGACCTCCATTTGCCTTGAAATTTTTAGGAGGTTTCCTGGACCACTTGCTTCACCTTCCTTAAGCTTTGATCCATGCTTTGAGTATAAGAGTTGACTGAGTTTTGACCCTCCATTTCGCCGGTTGTCCTCCTGCTGTGCTTGTTTTTTACTTGATTTTCACTTAAATCTTTTTTGAATGCCAACATTTATGCTATAGTGGGACAAATCCTATTTGAGTCAAATCGTAAGAGATTCTTGGTAAGCTTTCATTTAAAGCAACTCTGGTTTTCATTAAAAGTAGCCCATGGTGGACCTCACTCCACTCAAAGATGTGATTGAAATACTCACATTTTCGGGCTTAAGGTTTTGAACAGTAAAAAATAAGGGGTTTTAAAAGGAAAAACCCCTATACATGGGTATTGTATTGATTTGGCCCTAATAAAAATGGACAAACAGGAAGGACCTGATTTTACGTTTCCTTTTTTTTTTTTCTTTTCTTTTTTTGTCTTTTAGCGTTATAGTCGATTCTACTAAAGACCGAAAACCCTTCATTTTCCATTTGTCTTCTTCCTCTTTTCCCCCTTTTCCCCTTTCTATTTCCTTTTGTTGTCTACACCCCCCTCATCTCCAATCAGTGTTGGTTGAAATTCAATGGGGACATTCTTTTCAGAAATGAGTTAAAGAACCCAAAGCTTGGATTTTTCAACTTCGAAGAGGAAGATGATTGCTTTTGAAAATGGAGATTGGATTCTCTGTTGTTTTTGAATGGAAGTTGAGGAAGATGGGATTGAAATTGCGACATGGGGTTTTTTTGGGGTGAATGGAAGTCGAAAAGAGGGGATTTTATTGGGTTTGAATTGAAGAAGGGTAAAATGTAAGGATTTTTACAGACATTACTTAGAAAGTTGGGATTTTGGGAGATGGGTTTTCATCTTTTGGGTTGTAGCTGAGTTTGGGATATTAGTATATTAAGCTAGCAACGTTTTTCGTGGATGTAGTTATTGAGAATGAAAGGCTCTTGTTTTCTTTTAGAAGCTCGTGGAGATGCGTTTTTCACATTGTAATGAGATGTAAGGAGTCAAGTGGAAAGAGGAATAAAATGCAAGTTCAGAGTCCTTAAGACGATCTTTTAACTGTATCCATCTCAAGCTGAAGGGGTTTTTAAAATAAAGCCCTTGAGAGAGAGAAGTAAGAAATTTGGAGAAGACCTAGAAGGGAAATACAGTGGAATCTTGTAAGAAATTTGAAGAAGAAGCAATGAGCCACAAATCTGTGTTGGGGTAGTTTTCATGAAACTGTTCGATGAAATGACAAAGATAAAGGAGAATTGAATTTCACGCTCATTTCTCTTTTTCTTTTTTCTTTTTTCTTTTTTTTTTTTTCATTGAAAAGAAGTCTGCTGCTGTTGTAGGGTTTGTCATTCCTAAATTTTGTTCACCAGGAGATATTGAAGGAGAGGAATTAGAGAACATGGGTGGGGTTTCGATTCCTTGATTTTTGTAATTTTCAAACAGATTTCATATATATATTTTTTTGAAATGTAAGGTCAAGACACAATGAACTTGTAATGTTGCCGGGGTCGGCTCGAGACAATTTGAGGCCTAAAGCGACAAAATCTTAAATGAAGCGTCAAATTATTTATTCTTTTTTTTTCTTTTTTTTTAAGTTTTGAGCATCTGAATTCGTATTTTCTAAGAGATACATTTATCATTTATAAATTATAACTAATAATGTTTATAAATAAAACGATCACTGACTATAATAAACATACAATGCAAGCTTGGAATTAAAAAAATCTTAAAATCATAAAACAATAGAATCTGATTTAGTGATTTATCATTGTTGGCCATAAAGATTGTAGACGTAGATGAATTTCGAATTTAATCCATTTTTTTATTATGCAAAAAAATTGATTATATTTGAGTTAGTGGGTTATGATTAACATATATTATAAAAAAGACTCCCATATATTATCAGAATATATCCACATATATTATTAAAAAGAAGACAAAACCAAATCAATAAATCTTTAAAGAAGATTGCTTTAGAAATTAAAAAAAAAAAAGTAATTATAGAGAAAGGCAATATGAGAGAGACAGAGGGTGAGCGAGTAGCGTTGGTGGAGAAATATTAATTTAAAAAACCTCACTAGTGAGGTAGCAAGGAGGTTGAGTTTGAAATTTGTTGGGATTTAAAAAGACACCGTGTGGAAAAAAAAAAAAGAAAAAAGAATGGCTCTTGCTTTAATGCTTTGTTTAAATCTGAAAATATGACTTTAATGAGATGTGATACTAATTACTATTATGGGGCCTTGGGAGAAAAAAAAAAAAAAAAAAAAAAAAACTATGACAATTGTTTGAATGTTTTTTTTTTTTAATTTGAAAAGATGATTTTTATAATGCCTTATTTTTTAGGGGCCTAAAGCAAGGGGTTTTCTTGTTCAATGGTCGAGCCGGCCCAGCAATATTGCGAATGGTTTATAGCTCGCTCTTCTTGGCACAAATTACGAAGCAAGTAACTCCTTCCCTGGTATAAAAGATCTAATAGAATGTTCTATTCTAATAAATTCATTTCTTTATTGATTTTGTTTTTTCTTGGAGGCGTTAAAATATGAAGAAAAAAAAAGGGCAGGGGTAGATTTAATCTGAAAAAGTACTTTGTCACCGTCGGGTAACTAGTAATATATTAGATTAATTAAGTTAATTACGTCATAACTACCTCCATTCTCTAATTGGTTTGTTACTTGGTTTCTTTCCTATGTGCCTTTGTCTTCCGGCGCCTCTCTTTAGTTGTGTCATTCAAGGAAAAAGACAAAAAAAAAAGAAAAAACTCCATTTATTTATTTCACATAGGAATGCTAAGAATTTGAGGTTTAGAGGATACCCCTCATCCAATACTTGCTGCGCTTGGAAAACAGAGAAATTCATTTAGCACTAAGATCGTTTTGGACTTAACAGTACTTGCCCACATTGGTTTCAAAGACGCCTTGGTGTGCTTAGAACAACGGTGGAGCATCGCTACATTGTAGTATGGTGCAGCATCATCATTAAATTCAAGGTGCGACCCACTGTTGAAAGATCTAAGCTGATAGGATGCACCAATGCCTTATATAGTGATCAAAAATATAAATTACTACTCATATCAGTATAGTAGCTAACGTTGGTACTTTGTTTTGCATTTGACAGTACTTGTCTGCCAAACATTCAGAATATGGAATTAGAAGAAACTTGTTTCTAGAAACAAAAGGAAAAAAAAAAAAAAAAATTCTTCAACCAAATTTAGACGTTCTATTAAGATTAGACTCTTACACAAGTTATTTTGTTGATATATGCCCATCCATATTTAGTGGTTTTATGTGGCTGTTCTAAAGTACTTGTTTGTAAAATAACAATTTTTTGTCTGAAGAACATTGTGATCAAGTTAATTATTCCCAGTTTTTCGGTCAAACCTAGAGGTTTGATTAACATGAAATAAGAGATAATAGGGCTACAAAATGTGAAATAATAGAGGAAAGTTATTTTCACAAATAAAATCTAAGACGGTATTTATTTGTCCAAAATTGCTTTCAGAAATTTTTATTGATATCTGGATTGATGGGAATCATTTTGTGGATGAGCAGGCATCCAAATTAATATTTTGTCATGAGAAAAGTGAATGATTTCCTCAAACTGATTTTGTCAAGATATTGTATAATGCAGTTAGAAAGAGTGTTTAGCATTGTAAATGGTCTGGATCCATTTGATATGTCTCCATAACTCCATTTGATTTTTTTTTTCTTTTCTTTTCCCTTTTTATGATTGCTTTTTTCTTTTATTTTACTTTTATTGCTTTTTATTTGGATGTATAAATTATTCATTTGAATTGATTATCATGAATACATGTAATTCAATGTATATTTGAGTTTTATAACTATTTGACCTACTTAGGATAGGTCAGAATTAATTAATGGAGAAAGAATTCATTCGGCTGACCCAACATAGTTGGGATAGGCTGATGATAAGTATTTGACCTATTTTAAATATTTCAAAATTATTTTGCAAAAAAATGACTCTCTCAAATCACTTTATTGCTACTTCTAACAGTTCCATGTAGATTGTATATGTAGTGATTTTCGACTTGTCATTATCAATCTATTGGCTGCTACCCTCTCATTGGTCATTTCGTCATGTTAAATTAAACCCACCTTACCAAAGTCCACACCACAAAAAATGTAAATAAGCAAAAAAAAAAGAAAGAAAAAAAAAAAGATGAAAAAGATCAATAGCAGACTAGCTAGCTACCCATGAAGAGAGGAGATTATAAAAAAAAAAAAAAAAAAAAAAGAATTGAAATAGCAAACACCCACATGCATAAACATGGAAATTACCCAAAAAGCGAGGCACTTTCTCGTAAATACATAGTCTTAAAGTAATTCTCATGTAAATATACCTTTATTAATTTGGCATGTTGAGTTATATGTTATCGAAAGGAATGTAATATATCATTATCATCGTCGTCATCATCATCTACAAAGTAATTTTGCTTCTTCATTCCAGTATATCCTAAGCAAGATCTTCTCATAGGTTGCATTTCTTTAGATCTTTCATTCCTACTTCCATCCATGTTCCTTGGTGGGTCATCAACTTGCATAGAGACTTTTCTTAATTGTCGCCATTGTTGTCTTACATTGATATGTTCAAATCAGTGTAAACAAGCCTCTCTTAATTTATCGTCTATTTATGCTATCCCTAAATGTTATCGGTTGCGCTCATTTGTGATTCTCTCTTTTCTCACTTTACCATACATTCATCACAACATCTCTGCTATGTTCATTTTATGCATATGTTGGGCCAATACATTTTTAGAAAAAGGAAAAGCAAATTGTTGAAGGATGGAAGAAGATGCTAAATTTGGTAATTCTTTAGAAAGAAATTAATCCCTTATACCGTCACCTACCTTTTTAAAGGTAGAATTAGTGCATTGGACTGGTGAAAAACAGAGTATCTCATCCAAACTACTCTTGGAGGAAATCTTGAGTTTTTGGAATAGAATAATATCATTATCTCCACAAGTAGGCTTCTTGTAGTGCTCACTCCATGTTGTTTGGGGTAGAGTGAATTTAACAAAAGGTTAAATTATTCATTTTTCAAATCAAATATTTTCTGATATTATGGTCCTTCCAGCAATACCGTGTTTATGCACTCAAGTTTTATTGCTCGAGCAAGCAATATGAGAGGCTAACCTTTTAGGCCGACTGCACTGATCAATTGTGACAAGCAGCCCTCTAAAGAGTTTTCGACAGTGCATGGACTTAGCTGATACTATCTGAACAGTCATTTCATAAGGCACTGATTAATTTCACAAGGTGTATCTTGTGCTTTGCAGAAGCAATGTAAGGAATTATACCGTAAGGGCGGTCTTGCAGCAGGTATGTTTCTTTTCATCTTTGTCAAATGGAAGGTGTTCAAATCTTATTGATTACGTGTTTTATTTTCAGCACAAGTTTCTTTTGTTGATGGTAGAATATTATACTCCTAGCTAGAAATCACCTTATTGTTCCAAACCATCAAAATATCTTCTCTCAATGAATTATTTATTTTTCTAATGTTTCATTTATAATGAATCTTTTCTTGGGTTGGTCGTTTTTGATATCCTCTTTTCTCTCTAATTATTTGTCTTTTTTGTTTCATATGAGATTTGACTTCCATTTCATTTGAGAAAAAGGTTTTTCTTCGTGATATTGGTGTTAACTGCTTTTGTTGATCAAGTGACTGATACTTTTTCGGGAAGAGACTGACACCAGTGAAATTTAAGATGCTTATTACCAAAATTAAAGTTAAAGATTTTCCATTCAATTTTAGATGGTTTATAGAACCAAGATGATTTGTTTAAGATCTTACTGCAAAGATACACACAGTTTGAGTGCACAAAAAAAAATTCAAAACGCACGCACCCTACCTAGGATTAGGATTGGATTTTAAAGACTGATGGTTGAAATCCTTTTCCGCGTCATTGTTAGTATATCAAAGATACAAAGTTCTAATTTCATTTAGATGGAAAGAAATCCTTACATATTGTGATCTTTTTAACCAGAGAACTCAAATTTCATTGCAATTCTTTAAACTCTTGCATAGACCAGAGAACTCAATTTCATTTGCGATACTTTAAACTTTTTTTTTTTTTGAATGTTGCAATACTTTAAACTCTTGCATATAAAAACCATAGAGAACTTTTTTTTAAACCATTCGCTCTTCATCTGTGGGATTTCTCTAAAACTTCCCTACACTTAAATTTTTGCAGACAAGTACTATATGTTGGACTGATTATTTTTAAAGTGTGGCCCACATGACCACAAAAGAGAGAATCAATCCTTTCCATTTTGGTTTTATCTTTCAGTCAAATTTAATTTCAAGTTTTTGCTATCTTTGCTAAGATCATCTAATCAATTTTATCCTTTGTCCTTATTGGAGGAAATGATTAGAAAAATCTAGGTCTATAAATATGACAAATAGGTAACTCTATTGGTTATAGAAAATTTCTTGTATCTATTACTTCCTACGCAAGAAGAAATGAAACGGCACAAAAGAGTTGTGAATCGCTTTGAAGACCAACATTCTGTGGGGAAGAAGACAAGGATCTGATGGAATTTATGTTTTATTGGATTGATCCCATGGATCGTGGACAGGTCTTAAAACCTAAAATATTCTAACACTATTCTTGAATCTTTTAGAACTCCAAAAATTTTTCACTCAGCTTGTAACTGAGTAACTCTATTAAATGTACTTTTTAATCCTCTAAGCTGATACCTTGCACTTCGATTTTCAATAATAATTATCACCATCTCGACCCCAATTTCCGTTTATCTGTAGAATTTTTTCAAAACCAACTTAGTTCTTTTCCCAATAATGAAAATTTTGCCTTTGCAGATCTCGATTTTGTCCATGGTAACGAACATCCTTTTTTTACCTTCTACCGTTCCATCGAGGGAAGGAAGTTTTTGGAATTTGGAGGAGTTAAAGGAATTGCTAGGCTCCTCAAAACCAATCTTGAAAAAGGAATTCACGGTAAAGCAGATGATGTCACTAGAAGAAAGGCGAAATTTGGTTTGAATGCATACCCAAAGCCGCGCACAAGAAGTTTCTTCTTCTTCTCCTTGAAAGCTTTCAAAGACCACAAAATTCTCTTTCTTCTGGTCTATGCAATATTCTCTCTTGCATTTGGGATTAAAAATGATGGCCTCAAGGAAGGGCTCTCTGACGGAGGAAGAATATTCCTTGTCATTTCTTTAGCTGCTACTATTAGCGCTGCAAGAGAATTTTGTGCAGAGTTAATAATGATGTCTAATATGAGCAGCGACATCAACGTCAGGGTCATGAGACACGGTTCACACCAAAATATGTCTATATCCAATGTTGTTGTGGGCGATGTGGTCCTTTTACAGACTGGTGATCATATTCCCGCGCATGGATTGTTGTTGAACGGTGATTCCTTACCAGTGACCTACTCAAGCGTGGCAGGGCACCACCAAAATGTCGATTACTTTAATCCATATTTATCTGCTGGAGGGAAGGTAGTTGATGGTTCTTGTTCCATGCTTGTCACCTTAGCACGAATGGACACGGCATGGGGAAGGATGATTAGCTCGTCTTATTGTGATTTTGATTTTGATGAAAAGACCCCATTACAAGTTCAGCTTCTGAATCTAACTTGGTGGATTAGATGGATCGTTTTGAGCATTTCTTTTCTCATTCTCGGCATGATGTTGGTGCGTTATTGGATGCAGAATCGAGGAATCGATGGAAATGGAAAAAGGAAAAATGAGGTGATGAAGTCGATGCTAAGAATCTTTACAGCTGCAATTATTATGCCAGTGATGGTAATTCCTGAAGGTTGGCCCATAATCGTCACTCTGACTTTTGCTTACTTGAGGAGAACAGTGATGGGAAATCATGCTTTATTTCAGAACTGCTCGGCCCTTGAAACCATGGGCGCTGCCAATAACATTTGCACTGAGAAGATGGACACGTTGAAGGTGAAGGTCACCAAGTTTTGTGTTGGGGAAGAGGCTCTCACAGGTGGCAGCGATGCAATAGACATCAATGTCCGCTTCTTGTTGCATCAAGCTGTGGGTATAAGCTCAACCTGTGCTGTCAGTGCAACTTCAGCGGCAATTCTTCTTTGGGCCACATCGGAGCTAGGCATGGACATGGATAAATTCAAACAAGTCTACACTATTCTTCATGTTGACTGCATCGAAAAAATCAAAAAAGGACGTCAGGTCACGCTGAGAGAAAGGAATACCACAAATGCATCTGATCATGTGCATTTGGAAGGCACTGCAGAAATGATCGTTTCTATTTGTTCTCAATACTACACTAAGGAAGGGATTGTAAAATTCATCAATAAAAGAAGGTTCAAAGAAACCATTCAAGGCATGGCTGCTCAACAAATCCAATGCATTGCTTTTGCTCACAAATATACCGCAAGAGGACAATCACATGATAAAGTAAGTGGCTGGACGTTACTAGCTTTGGTGGGCTTGAAGAAACAACGACCTTCAGAACCAAATGTGAGAATACCAGTGGAAGCTTGTGTATTTCCTGGAGTCAATGTCAAGCTGATAACCAGGGATGATACTTACACAGCAGGGCTCATAGCCACAGAATGTGGGATACTCCACGCCAATCAAGATGGTGCTGTTGTAGGAGGTCAAGAATTCAGGAGTTACACAGATGATCAGAGGAGGGACATGGTAGATCAAATACGTGTTATGGCAAGGTCCTCCAGAGCTGACAAGCTTCTAATGGTAGAGTGCTTGAAGAAGAGAGGCCAAATAGTTGCAGACATCGAAGATTATGAAGATGGTTATGAAGATGATTATGAAGATGATCTCTTGACAGAATCCAATGTCCGACTTTTAATAAATATAAATACTAGTGGCACAAGAACAGTAGAGAAAAATTCAGACATTGTCATATTGAAAGATGGTTTTGCTTCAATTGAAAAACTTTTGAAGTGTGGGAGGTGCATCTACAGGAACGTACGTAACTTCCTCCAGTTTCAGCTCACAGTCTTTATTGTTACTGTAGTTGTAAATTGCGTTACAGCAGTTTCTACCTACAAAATCGAAATCTCAGCAGTCCAGATACTGTGGGAGAGCCTGCTATTAGAAACAATAGGTTCATTAGCCTTGGCTGCAGAGCATCCCACCGAGGAGCTGATGTTAAAAGGGCCAGTTTCTCTAGAAGAAACTCTCATAACAAGCATCATGTGGAGGAACATCATCTCACAAGCTTTATATCAGATTATACTCTTGTTGGTCCTGCAATTCAAGAGCTCATCAATTTTTCATGTGGACGAAAGTGTCAGTGACACCCTTATATTCAACACGTTTGTTTTGTGCCAAGTCTTTAATCTGTTCAATTCAAGGAATTTAGAAAAGAGGAACATGTTTGAGGGGATTCAAGATAACAGATTATTTCTATGGATCGTAGGGATGATTGTTTCTTTGCAAGTGCTGATGGTAGAGTTGCTCTATAAGTTTGCGTATATAGAGCGCCTTGATTGGAGACTGTGGGCTGCTTCTGTAGGAATGGCTGCAATGTCTTGGCCCATTGCTTTGGTTGTTAGAGGAATACCCATTAGTAATGCGACCAGGGGCCTGTAACATCTGTGTTTGATCTTCAACTCATTCTTGAAACGTGTTACTGTGGGTACCCGTAGGAGGCAGGTGTTGACAGATACAGATATAGTCTGAGCGTGGGAGTCTTCATTGCAAGAAGAAGAAGTGGACACACATTTACTTTGGGTTCAAGTTGTTAGAAAATCTAAAAAAAAAAAAAAGGCAACCTAACCTATCAATCTTCAAATCATGATAGATAACCATGTGCTTCCAGATCATTGTGGATAGAGATCTTACTATCTCTGTTTATCTCTTTGTATCAGGTCCCTTACAGGATCTGAAGAAAGATCTCCATCCTTGTATTATAAATTGTCTTAGTACAAGATTATTGTGTGTTTGATCATAAAATTTTTCATGGTATCAGATTTTTCTTTCGGTTCTTTCTAGAGGGTTCTCGATCTCCGTTGATCTGGTTTCTTGGTGTTGCATCTCTCTCCTGGAGGGCGGTTTGTTGGTGCAGGTGTATACAGATCTACGTAGATCTGTTGGTCTGGTTGTGTCCATATCAGCCACTGCTGTCGAACTTTTGTGGTGCTCTGCCAGCTGGGATGTACATAGGAGCCGTGTTAGTTTCTTGGTGCTCCTCGGTATATCAGATTGTCTTGCATCTGCGCATATGGAAACTTGTGGTAATGGGTCTCATTCAAGTACAACTTAGATTTGCAATATAGAGAGCCTAATTTCAATAAAATTAGATTGTGATTACTACCAGCCATGGAAGAGTGAAGTTTGTACCATTTCTATGTAAAAATCTACTACTGAAGTATGTTGATGGATTGTGTTACACCCCTAACCCACTTAATCTTGTTTATTCCTAATTAATCATGTTTTATATAAATTAAATATACTTAGATACTAATTAAGTTATTTAGCGTAAATTAATTTTATATCAGTCTTTGGGTTAGACCTTGAGTCTTGGGTAAGTAGTTTAGACCCGATCCAACCCATTTAGGCAAAGCCGGGGATTTTTTTTTTCGTAAATTGGGATTTTTGCTTTTTGCATCATATGCACATCATCTTGATATCATTGTATGCATCTCGTTGAGCTAGCACGCCATTTTTCATATTAAACACTCTCTTATTAGACATCAAATTAACCAAGTAGGCTTGCATTTGACTCAAAATAAAATAATGAATAAGAGCCTGGGCTTTTTTATAAATTCTGAAACTATGCACTTTAAACATCCCTTTTCCTATTTCAATGCATCTGATTATACTGTTGCTGGAAGAGGAACCTGTTCTCTACTTCTTCTTCACCACTTTGCTTCAAACTCCTTCCAAGAAGCCTTGCATGTGAATACAAAGAAGGAATTCTCATTCTTCATTCTCTCCTCTAACTTTCTATCTCCTTTGTTGGACAAGATCATCCTTTTACAACCTGTCTTTTCTCTCAAAGGTGAGATCTGAAGGACTGACCCTGGATTTTGGTTTACTAATGAGTCAAAAAGATTCATTGCAGTCAAATGCATGCATTTTAATAACTTATTTTGGCTTTACATTCTTAGTAGGGTTTGATTTTGGGGGTTTTTCATTGTTTGGGCTCAAGAAGAACATAAAGTGTGGAAAAGCTTGAAATAAGGCAAGTATAAATGATTTCTAATCATGCATGTTGTTTTATATTGATTTCGAGAATAGAAATTCAATTCCATGTTTGATTAGTAGCCTCTTAATCAAATTGAAGTTATATGCAAATGGGTTCATCTTATTATATAATTTTTTTGAAATAGAATGAATTGATTTGGATTCCATGTAAACAAATGGGTGTTGGAAGTAGGTGGGCCTCGTGGATAGGTTTTCAAAACTTTTTGACCGACTTGACTCAGGGATCAAGTACCCATAAGGCCATAAAACTCAATCCAGGATCCAATTCCTCAAATTCATCAATCATATACAGCAATAGACTCTATTTAGAAGATAGAAATCAGCAACACCATGCAACCAAAACAATTCACAATATAGTAATAAATAGATTATACCTTTCGAGCCCGATAGTGCTCTAATGGAGAAGAAGACAAATTACTTGAACAAGAACACACTATGACCCGTTTCAGATATCTTTTCTCAAAAAGAATGGTGGAATCTTCAAGAGAAAATCAACTAGAAGTTCTAAGAAAAATAGAAGAAGAAACTAGAAGAGGAAGAAGAGAAGTGTGCGTGCAATTCTTGCACTTAAGAGGGCTGGGCGTGGACTCCAATGCATGGGATGTCCAGACCTCCCTTCTTGTCGTTTTATAGCCTAGCAACCTCCTGTTTTACCAATTGAAATAGAAGTTCTACTTCTATTAAGAAATAGTAATTTTCTCCTTTCTAATTATTATAGAAGTCCCACTTCCACAACAATTAATAACCTACTATTACTACTATTAGAAGTCTCACTTCAAATAGAATGGTAACTTTTTAATGCCTTCCTTTTGAGTTGAAGTAGAATTAGTAATGACCCAATCTTGGCTAGCGTGGGGACCACTAGGCATTCCATAGAAAGCTGGCTCCAACTGGGATACTGCGACTCCACATCTCATGTGCAATCCGGGCCCACAGTTAATTGCAAATAACTCCATTATATAAATGCAATTGCACTCCAGTCTTTGGAAAATATTACAAAGAATACCCTAAATTTTCCTATGACCACAAGTATGCCCCTCTATCAATATCCATGGATCAATTGGATAAAATATGTTACTTCCAATCTTAGATCCACATCTTATTATCATTAAGACCAAATTAATCACAGTGATCATCAGTACTATCAATTAACTCTTAATCGAGATGGGTGCGCACTTACTAATGATAAATCCATTAATTGACACAAGAGGATAATATAGATAGATTTCATCTTGACCATTGAATGTTTTCACAGTCCTACTACCACGTACTAAAGACACCAAGGTGTTGACCTGCAGTTGGCCTCACTCATTGGTGACTCAAAGCAAATGAATAGACAGAAATTGAGTGCATCAGTGTCTCAGGATTAAGAGCCTATTGCTAGGGAATTATGAGAGCAGACCTTAAGATGAAGATCATGTTTCATAAAGTGCTTCTCATGGTCATTCAATACATCCAATGTACCAGCACCGTGATCCAGAATCTTACATTCTGATGATCGAGACAAATAACACTATCTCATAGTGATCAAAGTGCTGCAACCTTATCAGATGAGATGCCTAGTCTCATCACTGGTTGTGAAGATATTTAAGTATAAGATTTGTGACACATGTCTCCCGTATATGGATCTCATTCATGCACATATATCACATCTAATATACTAATGAGACCCGGTTTATCTCTAATAGAGCTACAGAACCTGAGATAATAGAATTATAGGCTAAGAAAGACTTTGTAGGGCTTTACTTATGATACCCCTTCATTATTATGGACCAATGGATATTACCTTGATAAGGGGAAATGTTAGAGGCAAAGGTTTCCACTTGTTTAGTATTCGTTCAATCATTATTGGGCCATGATTATTAATTATGGGATTCGTTGTACGTTGAAAAATAATGTAATACCCAACCAAAGAATAGCAATGCGTCGAATACCAAAATTTAAAATGTGCTGGATGGTAATGAGAGATGGATGCTTAGATTCGTTAGGCTAGTAAAAAGTCCTTGATTCTCTCAAATTACAATGTACGTGCATATTAGAAGGTAATAGCTATGATTTCATACACTAATAGTATTCTTATGTATAAAGTATACCCCATTCATACTACTAATCGAATTGCTATTTTTTAGGAGGTCTTGAGTAGGATTGAATTTGGATATTGGAATGATAGGAATTAATGGTTGTATCGAATGAATCAAATGATGTAACCTACTCAAGTCCCGATTGTTAATTGATTCGAATGAGTCGATACTACTGAACTTTGACCGGATGATACCCGACGGGGTTGACTCTAGGTTTAGTATTGTGAAAGTCGCTGCGCAGTTGATAGTCTGGAGCACTGGAACTCTAAAATCGGGTAGCCAGTTGAACCTTTGGCCAGGTCACTGGTGACATCCCAACGTGATTCCCTCTCTAATTGAGAGGAATGATTAGCTCATGTAGAACCAACTAGATTGTATAATTTCATTTAAGATTGATTCATTAAGCATGATTTATTTGATTGCAAAAATTGCCTATTTCAACTTTATATGCCCACTTTCAATCACTCGTCATTAATTCTAAATTGTTATGATATGCATAGATTGTTATTGTTTATACTTGCTGAATCATCGTATTCACCGGCTATTCTTGATGTTACAGACACAGACCCCGCTCCCGGTCTTGAGGAGACCACGGAGGGAGAGGAGGAGGCCAATGAGTTACCAGCAGGCCTAGTTGAATGGACAGCGGAGGGAGTTGTCTAGCTTTGTGTATGGAGAGCGTCAGAAGTCTTTCTTTTGAGGGCAATCTTAGAAAATCTTCTTTTGTGATTTTGAAGTTATTTATGATGTTTTGTTGATATATATACTTTTGGAAAAATACTTTCTCTTATATATATACTTTTGTAATAGCAAGGTAGATAAATTTTTATGATCTCTACTGCTTACTAGTATATGAAATCATTTTGTTTTTGTTTAATGAACTAGAATGTTTGGACAGCTTATGATATGATACCTTTCAATGTCTTGATTTAATGCTTCCACTAATAAATGTATAAAGACAGGTGTCTGTGAGCACGTCTCATGAGTGGAAATTGTGATTTTCTCCTTCGTGACTCACGCTTGACCTGAAACAGGTGTGATGGCACGGGAATATGCATGTCACACCTCGAGATTTACCTTTGGCCAGGTGAATTCGAGAACGGGGTGTGACAGATTGTCATCCTATCCACACCACCAGTTTCTGTATGACAAGGATAAGAAACCCACCACCACTATTGATCCAGACTATGAGCTCTCGTGACTCTCTTGTTCTCCTGTGGATTAATGCTACCGTTACTGTTCCTGTTCTCCAATGTGTTGTTAGACTCTAATCTAGGGGCCTGTTTGGATAAGTGAGGAGTGGAGTGAAATGAAGTGGATTTTACATATGGGGTAGAGTGAAAAGAAGTAGATTGAAGTTAAAGTAGAGTACTTCACTTCACTCAATTTAGACGTTTATTTTGAAGTTAAGGTTTGGAGTATAATCCACTTTTACTCAAGGAAATTGAAGTATTTAGAGTTGAAGTGAAATGAAGTACATGTAGCTCACAATATTACTTCATCTATTGGGTCAGACTCATCCAAACAGGAAAGAGTTGAAATTTTAGACTGATAGGGCTCATTTAACTTCACTCTACTCTGTTTTTTGCCTATCCAAATAGGCCCCTAGGGAGGTCTGACAACGATCGGAGAAACTAGAGCTCATCTAATCTGTGACTAACTACCTGAATGAAATAAAGAGAATTGTGGACGCCCTTGAAGCTATTGGCCAACCAATTATAGAGTATGATCTTTGTAATCAAATTCTCAATGGACTAGGGCTGGAGTATGACGATGTTCATACTCCTGCTACTAATCGTGAAACGCCAATTTCCTTTGAGTAAATGTTTGGTCAATTGCTTACTTTTGAGTTGAGGCTTTAGCTACATAATTCTACTTCTACTATTGCATTACCTAGCATTGCTTGGCCTCAGGCTCTCGTAGCCGGTCCAATACATTTGGTTGAGGCCAAGGCCATAAGGCCAACTCTCCGAGCAGCTCATCTTTGATCTCTAACCAACTCCCATTCAAAGCCTGCTCCAACAATGTGTCAAATTTGCAATCGTATAGGGCACTTGTTCTTGAGAATCTCGACTACTTCAATTGCTTGGATCTTTCTTTCCGAGGGCGTCAACGGGACCTTGGAAAGCGGTCAAGGTTGCCATTTCAACATCCTATTCCCAATTTTTCTTTTCCACTAGAATTAGTTCTTTATGATGTATGAGGATATTCCCACACATCGTCCTCGGGCTGGATTTTATGTCACTTTTTTTTTTTTTTTTTAATGACTTAACTAGGTTTTGTTGGATATTTTTGCTTCTTTATAAGTATGATTCAAAATAGCGGTTACTATATAGCGTAGCGCCCGCATTATCGACTATAGCGGTTGAGGCTGCTACACTATTTTGAAAATAGCGGCACTACGGTCTAAAACCTAGTAGAGCCAAATAATTTTAATTTTAAACACCATGTTTCTTATCTCCTTTTTAAGAGCCTTTCCTAAAGTTTTCTCTACCCTTATATGGTTTCAAATCACTAAAAAAAAAATGCAATGTTAGTTGCTATATAAGATTCAAAAAAATTTGACCATTTAAAAAATTAACACCGCTATGTATCGCCGCAACCGCTATGTATCATTCGCTACATACTTCAAGTCGGGCTAACCCGCCTAACCTCTTGTGAAAAAGTATGGCTCATGAGAATCGAACACAAGATCCATTTTGTTTCAAATGACAACTTAAACACTACACCAACCAACTACTCTGTGTATTGTTCAATCTAAAATCTTATAAATAGAAGAAAAAAGGATGCTGGTGGCTACCCATTAAAACCTGTAGTTGCAGAGAAACTTGAAGACCGTGAGTTGAGTTTGAAGATGTAAAACTGTAACCTCTACATCAGACGTGTAAAGAAGAATATATTTGTAGCCGAAATGATTCTTTATAGATTGAGATTTGCTAAATGCTAATAATGAAAACTGCTAATTATAAAAAAAGTAGGAAACTAGAACGTCAAGATTGCATACCTTTTTTTATTTCTTTTTCGCTAAAATCAAGGAAAGTCATTAAGATTTGAAATGGAAAAGCTCCACGTATTTCTCAAGCCGGTAAGAGTTAAGTTAAACGGGTCAACCGGGTTAGGCGGGTCAACCCCAACCCTTCTCGTCTTTATATGGGTTAGGAAATTCTAACCCGTGGCCGACCTGTATATGTGGCGGGTTGGGTTTGGCGGGCCAGAACCGGATTGTGTTAGGGTCAGGTGGGGCCACATTTTGCCAGCTCTAAGTCTCAAGTCTTTGATGTATTTTTGCATTTTAAATCTCTTGTTCAGTGTATGTTTGATCATAATATTAAGTCTTCTCAATTTGATGGTGGTGGGGAGTTTACTAGTACTCGCTTTATCAACGGTGGCAACTCTCTGGACTTGAAAGTATGAATGTTGTCTTAGTGAGGGTACAATGATATGTGAGAAAACTAATGCATTCTTTTTAGCATGGATAAAAAATAAATAGAAAACTAATGCATATGACCACACTTCATAGATAGAACCCTTTCCAGTCTATCTCTTTTTTTGGGACCCTCTCTGTAGTTGTTAGGGCCCAAGATTTTTCAACCAATGTTCTCCGATTTTTACTCCAATGGTCCTCGGTAGTGTATGCAGTGACAAATGATAGGGACCAATTTTCTTCTCTGCACCTTTCAAAAACTTCTTTTAACTTTTCAAGAAAAAAAATTTCTTCTTTCTGTCGTTGGTTTTGTTTATGCCCATTCCATCTTTTTCCCCATTTATGAATTCACCTTCAGCCAACTTGCACTTGTGGGGGGTTTCTTGTGGTTCTCATTGGGTTGACCATGAAAGATAATAAATTTATATTTAACCTAAACCTCTCATTTATTACTACAACCTAAAAAATGTAAAATCCAAATACCAAATTATTGATTAAATGCAAATTGGGCTTACAAGTTAGGCCTTCCATGGTTTTTCTTTCCAATTAGCTGTTTGTTTAAGCACATGGTGTTCTATTCAAAACTAGTACATGGCATTTGGTTTTGAACCAACACTAAAATGGAAAAATTGAAGATGAAAACAGAATTGAAATAACCCAATTGCATTCAACAAAAATGGTTCCATACAGCTCTCTCTAATCGTTTCTTTTCTCTAGTCTAATACTAAAAAAAGCAAGTTTCAGATAATAAAGAGGAATGATCGAGGGACAATTGGAAAAAGATAGAGAAGATGTATAAAACATACCTTCATGTTTATATTTCTTCTTGCCCAGGCACCAAATGTAGTTTCTACAGATATTGTGGAGAATGAAATTGACTCTGGCTCTATGAGCCGCAGAGATGAAAGATTATGATGGTGTTTCCCGCCATCACCCTTCCCGTGCGGAGTTGCTTCGCGCAAAACCCAAAAAGTGTCCTTCTCCTCCTCCTCCTTGCAGTATTCTTTTGGGGCTGTGACATTGGCGCCCCTAAGGCTGCTACCTTAGTAGGAGTAGTCGAAGAAGAAGACGTCGACCTCATTGCACCAGGAAATTAGTCATCATGCACAATTTAGGGATAATTGCATTAACGGAGGTCCCATGTTTAGGATGGACCTCTCAAGTAAGTCCAGATCCTCAACAGCAGCTATCTCCATTCAAGATGAATTTCATCACCTCCACTGATATATTTTGAAGTTTCATAGGAATGTGGCCTTTGGTTGCTAAAAATTCTAATAATGTACTTGAAAAAGTTGTTAAAATTGACGAAAGAAAAATGAAAATTCATAAAATCTCTTTTTGTCGTTTACATGTAAAACCAATTAAGGCGATATGAACCATCAGCTTCGAAAACTAAATTCAACTCAAGCAAGGATCTTACCTACATCTCCACCTTTTATCCTGCATAGCTCAAACTCTTTAATAATCTTTATTTCATGCAAACAAAAGGGCCCTTAATCGATGCATGTTTAGAAAGATTTCTAATGGGAACTTCTTATATTGAGAATTTTTTATAGGAAATTTCTATTTTATTCTCCCCGCCCCACAATTATTTGAAAAGCTTAATTTGTTTATTGATATTCCAAAACTCCAACCTTGTAGATTATCTCTTTTAACTTATAGAATTCTCTCAATTCCGACTATGAAAACGTGGGGACAAAATTTTGGGATTCAAATGTCCATGAAAAACCAATATCAATCTCCTTGTGAGTTGTGACAGGTGAGGCCATCTTTGTTTAATCCATGACATCCACAAACTAAGATCCTCAATCTTCCGAAATTCTATGAGTGAAGAAATTAAAAGAGAAAGATCATTCAAAGAGGCCCACTTTCTTAAACTCAAACCACTTATAAAAAACCTTTTTAGACCTAAATCAAATTGTAATCTAATAATTGAAATAAAGTCCACAATTGATGACGAGAAAGTGGGCTACGCGGAGATTACCGACTCGGCCTTGTCCAAGCGCGATTTGACTTGAACGATGACGTGCGGGAGGGAGAGGGTAGGAAAAGTGGCGCCCTTGTCTCTTGGAGAAGACGAACAGTGAGGAGAAGCCCCGTCTCAAAGTAGGGTTTGTGGTTCAATTTTTCATGTTTGTAAAATAAACCCTCTGCATTTCTATTATTCATCTCACAAAAGCAGCTCTGCTAGTCTACAAGTGACATTGACATTTTCTACGCGTGGCAATCTGTGATTGGGCGGAACAACATCCCCTGTTTCCTTGAAACGGAATCTGAGCTTTTCCGAGTGCATCTAAAGACAATGCATTTTTGCTAGCAAAAAGTTTAATTGGATGAAGTTTTTGGTCAGAATTTTAGATAAATCCTATAGTATGTCTTGAATATCTCTGTTTTGACAAACTCTATGACAGGGATATTCAAGACAGATATATTCAAGACATATCATAGGGTTTGTACAAAATTCTAACCAAAAAACCAGTTCAACTAACACTACTCTTTTGCTAGTTTTAGACGTGAGTTTTCATTTTAGAGTACGGATCTTACAGCCTGTATCGTTGATTTCTTCACTTCGCGACTACACTCTTTTTCATACAGGATAAAATGATAAATGTGGCCCTATCCAACCCCATCAACCATTTCCATGGCATATTTAAAAATCATTAAAAAAAATCTCTATGGCACATATATATTATAGGTTAATCCTAGTTCATTTTTGTATATATCCTTCTATATACTATACTAATAAAAAAAAAAAAAACAAGCGAGCCTAATAAGATCCACCAGTCTTAAAAACTCTTGGATCTGACCATTTAAGGCTCACACCCTAATCCATGTTAGGGCTTGGGTAAATGGACTCAGATTTGAGCTTGTTTCATGTCCATTTTAAAGATAGGAAAAGACCGGGTGCATTTTGTACGGGCACCCAAAACCCACCCTCCACTAGAAAACAACAAAAAAGGAATACATAGAGAGGATAGGGGCAAGCAGAAAGGCGGGCCCTTCAAAAAAAAAAGTACAGACGCAGAGAGAAGAAATCAATGACACAGGCTGCAAGATCCGTACTCTGAAACAGAAACTCTCGTGTACATCTAGCAAAAATGCATCTTCATTTAGATGCACTCTTTCCACAAGAATAGAAACCATCTCCTTGCCTTACCTAGTTACCTTTGATCGCATGTCCACTGCAGTGCACTGTCCACATCTACTTGCTTACCCCAGCTACAAGGCTACGGCCATTTCCGCGTAATTACTTTGTCAGTAGCATCGATGAGTTATTGTGACCGTACGGAAAAAACCCCTAATTATAAACTATATGCCTTGCCTCAATCCTTTAGGGCATGTTTGTGTAACACTTTTCCGCGGAAAAGTTGACGGTTTTCCGCGAAAAATCCATTTGTCTGGCGTTTGGTGCGGAACAATTCCGCGGAAATGCTTTCCTGCCCAGTCAGCATTTTCCTTGATAATTGTGGAAATGGATTTCCTATGGGGGTATGGGAAATGGGTTTCTTCAGAAAACTTCATCTACTTTTCCTCACTCTTGTCCATTTCAACCCAAAATCCCTACAAATCTTTCATTTTTTATTTCTTTATATAAATTATTATTTAATATTGAATAAATAATATATATGTTATGTTATTTTTTTTCAAAAAAGTATATTACCAAATAAGAAATTTTGATTTTCTATAAGGAATCCACAGCCGCACCAAACAACATTAGCACCAATTCAATGAGGAAACTCTTTTTGCACCAAATGTGAATTTCTAAATTCTATGGAAATCCTTTTCCAAAGTTTTCATTTCTATGGAATTTGCTGACGTGGCAGTTTCCCCTTTCCGCGGAAAGGGTGTGTACACAAACGTGCCCTTATAGTTCATACACTCATTGAGCCCTAGCTGAGAAAGTTCAGAAAGTCTATTTGGACATACTGGAAGCCCGAATTGGGGACCGATCCGATGTGGACGACCACGTGGCGCTGACGTGGACCAATTATTTGGTCATTCAACTTTCACATGGGCGGGAGAATGAAAAAAACCAAAAAAATAAGGAGAAGGAGCTCTGCCCAGGAAAATGCCCAAAATCGTTGAATGCTGGTTTCTACTTCTTCTCCCTGTTCAGCCCTTCTCCACCGTCGACCGCCTCGCCGGTGATCTGGATCTGCCCCTTCTGCTTCCACCGCAACCACTTCCCCCTCACTACTTGTCCATCTCCGACGACGGTTTCTTTTGTCCTCTATCTCTGGTTCTTCTTCGTCCCAAACAACCACTCTGGTTCCTCTCTCTCTCGGCGACGGAAGAGGAGCAGCGGGAGAGGAAGAAGAGCAGCCCGCTGGTCCATGACGCCCAGGCCTGTTTTTGTTTTTTTTATATATATTTTATTTTTAAATCGTTGGCAAACTCGATCTGGGTTCTCTTTCCATAGATTTGGGGCAATTTTATTTTCTCTTTCCATGGTGATTTGGGGCAAATGCAGCCTATGATGGGAGGATTCAATCCAAACAACGCCACAACAGATATCATCCAGCAGGTCTTTTTGACTTTTTTTTTTTTTTTTTTTTTTTGCTCCAGTACTGTCTCAATATCAGTTCTGCTATTCTTATTGTTGTTGGATTTTCTGCATGAGTTGTTTGATGATGCTATGCTCATTTTATGTGAGTGGTTCTTTTTTGTTTTGTTTCTAGTTTTGTATTTTGGGGTGGGCTTGGATTTTTTATGTGTTGCTTTTGAAGTAGACAGAACTATTTTAAGGGTTTTTGCTTGCTTTGAAGCTGGATATGAAATGGGTCTTTTGCATGTCTTTATCTGGTATTTGCATATTCTGTTGATGGATGTGAAATGGATCTTAGTTGCTTTGATATGTTATGCTTATATCCACATGGATTTTACAGGGGTTTATGGACATTTATTTATTTATTTTTCCTATATAGTGGTTTGCAACCTATTATTTTTGGATGTTGTCATTATTTTTCTGCACAGATTTTCATTTTATATCTTGATGTTATTGGATCGTCGTTCTCCTGGTTACCATGTTTTTGCTTGCTTGTTATTAAGCAATTGAGCTAGGTAATTTGTGGGAGCTGCTTCTACTAACATATATAGGCATAGATTGGAAGTGATGTTAAAAAATCATCAGCATCATCATCATTCAAGCTTTGTCCAAACTATTTTTGGGTCAGCTACATTAATTCTATTTCACCATTCCATCCATGTACCAACTTACCATCTCTATTTTTTTTCCCACTGTCGCAGTTTCAACCAATTGGATCTACCAGAGTATCCTTCCAAAGAACAGTTGCAGGAGAGGTTGCTTTTGGCCATCCATGAGGCGAGCGAAGGGTTTGGTTTCGGCTGAGAATCATTGAGGTGCTAGAAGAGGCCATTTCGGTCTTAGTATGTAGTGTATACCCCTATGTTAGAACAGGGCTACAGCCAGGTGTTTGTATGCATCTTGGCTAGCCATATGGAGCGGTTGTTTGAACTATGAATGGCTGCGACCTCTAGCACGACATTCAGTTGTATCTTTAACTATGAATGGTTGTTTCAAATTCATACATGTTATTATAGATTAGACAAGGGGTAAATGAATGGATTTTCCTTGTTGGTAGAGAAGAGATCTTGTTGGGTAAATGAATGGATTTTTCTTTAATTGTGAATCTTCGATGCTGAGCTTTGTATGGATTTTGGTTTCTTTGGTAATTATGGGAAACATTGCAAAATAAGTTTATCTTGTATCTGAACAGAGCTATGTTGTTGTGGTTTATTGGGGAAAATTTTATTCCTGAACAGGGCTATCTTGTATCTCAACAGGGCGCATGAGAACACTACATGTGATTGGTCAAGATGATGGCCCTGTTCACCTTGCATTGGATGTGCTTGTTCCTAAAGTTGTGTTGCAAAAGTGCGTAATTTGAAACGCTGGCAAACGTGATTGTATCGTGCTGGCAAATAGCATTTTTAAGTTTATAATATGGACTTTAAAAGCCCCAAATTTCGTCCAAAAAATTCCTC
Organism: Camphora micrantha; assembly: GCA_003546025.1. Taxonomy (NCBI): domain Eukaryota; kingdom Viridiplantae; phylum Streptophyta; class Magnoliopsida; order Laurales; family Lauraceae; genus Camphora; species Camphora micrantha. The sequence goes on along the minus strand of QPKB01000021.1, from coordinate 64,055 downwards.
GGGACGTGGGCAAAAAAGTGTGCCAAACAGGGGTACTCAGCTTCGTTCCTGCAGATTTTCTAAATCGAGTTGCAAAAGTGCGCGGTTTGAAACGTAGGCAAACGTGATTGTATCGTGCCGGAAAATAGCAGTTTCTAAGTTTATAATATGGACTTTGAAAGCCCCAAATTTCGTCAAAAAACTCCCTCGGGACATGGGCTAAAAAGTGTGCCAAACAGGGGTACTCAGCTTTGTTCCTGCAGATTTTCTCATCCGAGTTGCAAAAGTGCGCGTTTTGAAACGCAGGCAAACGTAATTGTATGGTGCCGAAAAATAGTAGTTTTTAAGTTCATAATATAGACTTTGAAAGACCCAATTTTTGTCCAAAAAAACCCTCGAGACGTGGGCAAAAAAGTGTGCCAAACAGGGGCACTCAGTTTCGTTCCTGCAGATTTTCTCATCCGAGTAGCAACAGTGTGCGGTTTGAAACGCAGGGAAACGTGATTGTATCATGCCGGCAAATAGTAGTTTTTAAGTTCATAATATGGGTTTTGAAAAACCCAAATTTCATCAAAAAAATCCATCGGGACGTTGGCAAAAAAGTGTGCCAAACAGGGGTACTCAGCTTCTTTCCTGCAGTTTTTATCAACCGAGTTGGAAAAGTGCGCGGTTTGAAACGCAGGCAAATGTGATTGTATCGTGCCGGAAAATAGCAGTTTTTTAGTTCATAATATGGACTTTGAAAGCCCCAAATTTCGTCGAAAAATTCCATTGGGACGTTGGCAAAAAAGTGTGCCAAGCAGGGGTACTCAGATTCGTTCCTGCAGATTTTATCAACCGAGTTGCAAAAGTGCGCAGTTTGAAACGCAGGCAAATGTTATTGTATCGTGCCGGAAAATAGCAGTTTTTTAGTTCATAATATGGACTTTGAAAGCCCCAAATTTCGTAGAAAAAATCCATCAGGACATTGGCAAAAAAGTGTGCCAAACAAGGGTACTCAGCTTCGTTCCTGTAAATTTTATCAACCGAGTTGCAAAAGTACGCGGTTTGAAACGCAGGCAAACGTGATTGTATTGTGCCGGAAAATAGCAGTTTTTTAGTTCATAATATGGACTTTGAAAGCCCCAAATTTCATCAAAAAATTCCCTCGGGACGGGGGCAAAAAAGTGTGCCAAACAGAGGTACTCAGTTTCGTTCCTGCAGATTTTCTCATTCGAGTAGCAAAAGTGCGCGGTTTGAAACGCTGGCAAACGTTATTGTATCGTGCCGGAAAACAGCAGTTTTTAAGTTCATAATATGGACTTTGAAAGTCCCAAATTTCGTCGAAAAAATCCATCGGGACGTTGGCAAAAAAGTGTGCCAAACATGGGTACTCAGCTTCGTTCCTGCAGATTTTATCAACCGAGTTGCAAAAGTGCGCGGTTTGAAACGCAGGCAAACGTGATTGGATCGTGCTGGAAAATAGCAGTTTTTTAGTTCATAATATGGACGTTTTTCAAATCGCTCACTTTTGCAGCACAACTTTAGGAACAAGCACATCCAATGCAAGGTGAACAGGGCCATCATCTTGACCAATCATATGTTATTAATGTAATTATTGTAAATCTGATCAATGTAAGTAGTGCTTCACCAGAGTACTTGCCAATCTAATTAGTCCCCTTTTGTATTTGATGTAAAATCTTGGTATTAGATGGCATATGCGAAGGTCTGACAAAGCAAATTCACAGGTTTCAATTCTGTGTAATAAGGTTGGATGAAAGAAATATTGTGTTATTATTGTTTCATTCAGCAAACCCCTGTAGTTGATATAAAATCTTCAGACTTCAAGATGGCAGTGCATATACTATGGTTTGAATCCTTATATGCGTAGGTTCAACCCAGATTGAGAAGGTTTTATGAATAAAATACTGAGGTTTCAGTGTGGCCATTAGGCAAAGGCCACCTCTATTCAACGTAAAATCTATTTATTATCTTGCATGCGTAGGTCTCACAAAACATATTCACAGGTTTGAGCTCTGTCTACTGAGGTTGGTTGAATGAAATACTGCGATTTCACTGTTTCGGTAGACCAGAGACCAACATGTATTCGATATAAAACCTTGGGGCTCATGCGAAGGTCTGACAAAGAATATTCATAGGTTTTAAAATTGTATACTAAGGATATATGCAATAAATACTGAGGTTGAAGTGTTTCATTCAGCGTGGTCAATATACTATGGTTTGAATCCTTATATGCGTAGGTTCAACCCAGATTGAGAAGGTTCTATGAATAAAATACTGACGTTTCAGTGTGGGATTAGGCAAAGGCCACCTCTATTCGATGTAAAATCTATTTATTATCTTGCATGCGTAGGTCTCAAAAAACATATTCACAGGTTTGAGCTCTGTGTACTGAGGTTGGTTGAATGAAATACTGTGGTTTCACTGTTTCGTTAGACAAGAGACCAACTTGTATTCGATATAAAACCTTAGGGCTCATGCGAAGGTTTGACAAAGAATATTCATAGGTTTTTAAACTATATACTAAGGATATATGTAATAAATACTGAGGTTAAAGTGTTTAATGACCCCTGTATTCGATATAAAATCATGACTTAATATGGCAGGGCATATTCATTATTACTGAAAGAGATTGGTAGAAAGTAATGAATTCATTATTACTGATGAGAAAAATCATATGTTAAGAAGATAATGAAAGTAAAGACAAAGCAATACCTGGTGGAACATAACCAAGTGACCCCTTTATTGCAATTGAGCTGGTATGATTATGAGAGAAACTAGAGTTGAAGGGGAGATAAGTTGTTTGGAAGCATTAGGTGCAGGTATCACATAATATTATGTGTGGTTTTGTGAGATAAACTTGCCCTTAGACGTGGTACTGCATGATATTCAACTACCATAATAAGAAGAGTGATTTTGATTCATCATCCTAAAACTCTACATTAAAAAGCCAGCTGTATATTAGAAAATGTCAAACATAACTAAGTGTAGATTAGAACCCTAAGCCTTACCCCAACTGCCGCTGCAAGCTTCTCTCTCTCCACTGCCAGCAAGATCATTTCTATTTTTGTACATCATAAAACTCTCCTCCAAACCTCGACTTCACTGGTAATTACCTACTAATTCATCTATCATTGTTATTGTGATTGGATTGAATTACTTGGCAATTGGGTAGTAATTGGAGTATTTTTGTTTGGTTGTGATTTTTTGGGGTTGAAGTGTGGGAAGGGTATGGATATGACTGTAGTTTGTGAGCACTGTAGGGTGTAGTTTGGTTGACTTATCTGTTTGTGGTGGAGTTGTGCTGCATTTGTGGAGGGTTGTGATTGAAACTTAGACCGCTGCAAGATTTTAGGTACTGTTGTGGGTTGTGTGCTGTATTATTGAAGATTGTGTTGACACCAAAGTTGCTGCAAGGCCTTGGGTTTTTAGTTTCTGTTTGGTTTGATTTGATTGAGCTTGTTGGCTGTATGGTGGATGGGAGAATTTTTGGTGTCTGCTGTGTTGTGTGGGTGACTGGATTAGTTTGGTTGGTTTCTTTTGACTGTGCTGTGTTGGGATAGACCGCTGCAAGGTCTTTAGTTTTTCGTGGTGGGTTTTCTGGCTGTGTTGTGTGTAACTGTATCCTTGTTTATGGTTTCTGCCGCGTTAATTTTTATTGTTTTTCTTGTTTGTTGATTTTTCTGCATGGTTTTCCCTGAAGATCTCTGGAAGCAAGGGAGTCAACAAGGCTTTTCCGTTCAATTCAAGCCCGTTATATATTTGAACGGCGTTATGAGTCTCATTTCTAATTTGAACGGCTAATAGGCGGAGGGGCCACCTAAATACAAAATCAATTGATGTAAGGAGTAAATTGATAAAACTAATAGTTGAGGGGCTAAATTGAAAAAAGTGTAAAACAGCAGGGGGCATTCTGTCGAAAAGCCTAAATTTATATCGGGCAAGGTCGAGATACGGGTACACCAATACTCTGAGGAAAGGAGGCCTATGTCAATAATTTACATTCATTAGGCCTCTAGGATTTATGGCGGCGCAAATGGACCATTCTTTGTACACCAACATTTGTGTTGGAAGGGGTAAAATGTCACAAATCTTCACCTAAAAACTGAATTATATTCCAGGGGGATTAAGGGGGTAAAAACAGGCTTAAATTAGTCTAAAAATCGGGTTTAAAATTGGGTTCCGTGGGTCCCGGGGTCCGGGCACATCGACCATCATGGGGCTGGTCGATCCGGTGCGTGTGCGCAGCTGCATGTTGCTGGACGATGACCAGCTGCTGGCCGGCAGCAGGCTGTAATGCAGGCGGAAGGCTGGCTTCCACAGTGGGTCCCCACTAAAAACCAAAAAACTGGATTAAATAAACAGATTAATGAACCCATTAAATCCCAAGGATAAAAACTCAAGACTTCTAAAAGAAATTAACATGTAACTCAGTTATGTTTTTTGGACCGAAACCCATTATTCATCATTACCATTAAGGAAGACTAGCAATGACCCCGGGCTAAAAAGTAAGATGTTACATTTTGAATTTATGAGATATCAAAATTAATTATAAACATATAAATATATATTCATGTATACTTATATAAAAACAGTCAACATATCTTCAATCACAACTATAAGTGGTCAACATCAACAATAAACTATTACAAAGAAACACATGATTAACCTCTAACCACGCATCGTTATCCACTAAACATAATTAATTAATGTTAATCACGGTAATTAGGAAATCGGGTCCTTATAGGTACTGTTTTGAGTCCTTCGGTTGTATTCCTGGATGTTAAGTACCTCGTGTTTGAAGTTTGAGGGTGCTTGAGAGAGTTTGACAGAGTTTTTCCCTTATTTTTTAAGTTCACAGGAGTTTCAGCAGAGTTTGGGTGAAATGGTGATGATGCTTGATGCCAAGTGCGGCCCAAGAGTTCCTATTTATAGCCCTCCAAGGCGCGAAAGTAGTGGCTGGAACTGAAGGAGTGGAGGGAGTCGAGAAAACAGATAAAGTGGGGTTAAATGGGTGTCAAACTGTGCATTGTCACGGACTACTTGGCGCATTCGACTATTTAAATCGATCAACGTGGGAGGTCGTGGGCAAAACTACCTCAACTTGTGAAAACTGCTTGCAACGGTCGACCGATTGTTTGAATTGGTCGACGCGGGCAGTCCGGGCCGCACGCCCGGCGGTCCCAAGCTACTATCTGCTTGGTTGTGTGGACCAGTTCGTCCGGTTGTCTAAAGCAGTGAGGGAATGTGGCTTTGTTTTTTGTGATTTTGACCTCCATTTGCCTTGAAATTTTTAGGAGGTTTCCTGGACCACTTGCTTGACCTTCCTTAAGCTTTGATCCATGCTTTGAATGTAGGAGTTGACTGAGTTTTGACCCTCCATTTCGCCGGTTGTCCTCCTGCTGTGCTTGTTTTTTACTTGATTTTCACTTAAATCTTTTTTGAATGCCAACATTTATGCTACAGTGGGACAAATCCTATTTGAGTCAAATCGTAAGAGATTCTTGATAAGGCTTTCATTTGAAGCAACTTTGGTTTTCATTAAAAGTAGCCCATGGTTGACCTCACTCCACTCAAAGATGTGATTGAAATACTCACATTTTCGGGCTTAAGGTTTTGAACAGTAAAAAAAAGGGGTTTTAAAAGGAAAAACCCTTATACATGGGTATTGTATTGATTTGGCCCTAATAAAAATAGACAAACAGAAAGGACCTGATTTTACGTTTCCTTTTTTTTTCTTCTTCTTCTTGTTTTTTTTTTTTGTCTTTTAGCGTTATAGTCGATATCGATTACCCTGCGTGTCTACTAAAGACCGAAAACCCTTCATTTCCCATTTGTCTTCTTCCTCTTTTCCCCCTTTCCCCCTTTCTATTTCCCTTTGTTGTCTACACCCCCCTCATCTCCAATCAATGTTGGTTGAAATTCAATGGGGACATTCTTTTCAGAAATGAGTTAAAGAGCCCAAAGCTTGGATTTTTCAACTTCGAAGAAGAAGATGATTGCTTTTGAAAATGGAGATTGGATTCTTGCTGTTCTGGAATGGAAGTTGAGGAAGATGGGATTGAAATTGCAACATGGGGTTTTTGGGGGTGAATGGAAGTCGAAAAGAGGGGATTTTATTGGGTTTGAATTGAAGAAGGGTAAAAGGTAAGGATTTTTACAAACATTACTTAGAAAGTTGGGATTTTGGGATATGGGTTTTCATCTTTTGGGTTGTAGCTGAGTTTGGGATACTAGTATATTAAGCTAGCAACGTTTTTCGTGGATGTAGTTATTGAGAATGAAAGGCTCTTGTTTTCTTTTAGAAGCTCGTGGAGATGCGTTTTTCACATTATAATGAGATGTAAGGAATCAAGTGGAAAGAGGAATAGAATGCAAGTTCAGAGTCCTTAAGACGATCTTTTAACTGTATCCATCTCAAGCTGAAGGGGCTTTTAAAATAAAGCCCTTGAGAGAGAAAAGTAAGAAATTTGGAGAAGACCTAGAAGGGAAATACAGTGGAATCTTATAAGAAATTTGAAGAAGAAGCAATGAGCCACAAATCTGTATTGGGGTAGTTTCCATGAAAGTGTTCGATGAAATGACAAAGATAAAGGAGAATTGAATTTCACGCTCATTTCTCTTTTTCTTTTTTTTTTTTTTTCATTGAAAAGAAGTCTGCTGCTGTTGTAGGGTTTGCCATTCCTAAATTTTGTTCACCAGGAGATATTGAAGGAAAGGAATTAGAGAACATGGGTGGGGTTTTGATTCCTTAATTTTTGTAATTTTCAAACAGATTTCATATATATATTTTTGAAATGTAAGGTCAAGACACCATGAACTTGTAATGTTGCCGGGGTTGGCTCGAGACAATTTGAGGCTTAAAGCGACAAAATCTTCAATGAAGCGTCAAATTATTTATTCTTTTTTTTTCTTTTTTAAGTTTTGAGCATCTGAATTCGTATTTTCTAAGAGATACATTTATCATTTATAAATTATAACTAATAATGTTTATAAATAAAATGATCACTGACTATAGTAAACATACAATGCAAGCTTGGAATTAAAAAAAATCTTAAAATCATACAACAATAGAATCTGATTTAGTGATTTATCATTGTTGGCCATAAAGATTGTAGACGTAGATGAATTTCGAATTTAATCCATTTTTTTTATTATGCAAAAAAATTGATTATATTTGATTTAGTGGGTTATGATTAACATATATTATAAAAAAGACTCTCATACATTATCAGAATATATCCACATATATTATTAAAAAGAAGATAAAACCAAATCAATAAATCTTTAAAGAAGATTGCTTTAGAAATAAAAAAAAAAGTAATTATAGAGAAAGGCAATATATGAGAGAGATAGAGGGTGAGCGAGTAGCGTTGGTGGAGAAATATTAATTTAAAAAACCTCACTAGTGAGGTAGCAAGGAGGTTGAGTTCGAGATTTGTTGGGATTTAAAAAGACACCGTGTGGAAAAAAAAAAAAGAAAAAAGAATGGCTCTTGCTTTAATGCTTTGTTTAAATCTGAAAATATGACTTTAATGAGATGTGATACTAATTACTATTATGGGGCCTTGGGAGAAAAAAAAAAAAAAAAAAAACTATGACAGTTGTTTGAATGTTTTTTTTAAATTTGAAAATATGATTTTTATAATGCCTTATTTTTTAGGGGGCCTAAAGTAAGGGCTTTTCTTGTTCAATGGTCGAGCTGGCCCTGCAATGTTGCGAATGGTTTATAACTCGCTCTTCTTGGCATGAATTACAAAGCAAGTAACTCCTTCCCCGGTATAAAAGATCTAATAGAATGTTCTATTCTGATAAATTCATTTCTTTCTTGATTTTGTTTTTTCTTGGAGGCGTTAAAATATGCAGAAAAAAAAAAGGGCAGGGGTAGATTTAATCTGAAAAAGTACTTTGTCACCGTCGGGTAACTAGTAATATATTAGATTAATTAAGTTAATTACGTCATAACTACCTCCATTCTCTAATTGGTTTGTTACTTGGTTTCTTTCCTATGTGCCTTTGTCTCCCGGCGCCTCTCTTTAGTTGTGTCATTCAAGGAAAAAGAAAAAAAAAAAAAGAAAAAACTCCATTTATTTATTTCACATAGGAATGCTAGGAATTTGAGGTTTAGAGGATACCCCTCATCCAATACTTGCTGCGCTTGGAAAACAGAGAAATTCATTTACCACTAAATTCTGCGGACTTAACAGTACGTGCCCACATTGGTTTCAAAGACGTCTTGGTATGCTTAGAACAACGGTGGAGCATCGCTACATTGTAGTATGGTGCAGCATCATCATTAAATTCAAGGTGCGACACACTGTTGAAAGATCTAAGCTGATAGGATGCACCAATGCCTTATATAGTGATAAAAAATATAAATTACTACTCATATCAGTATAGTAGCTAACGTTGGTACTTTGTTTTGCATTTGACAGTACTTGTCTGCTAAACATTCAGAATATGGAATTAGAAGAAACTTGTTTCTAGAAACAAATGGAAAAAAAAAAAAAAAAAATTCTTCAACCAAATTTAGACGTTCTATTAAGATTAGACTCTTACACAAGTTATTTTGTTGATGTATGCCCATCCATATTTAGTGGTTTTATGTGGCTGTTCTAAAGTACTTGTTTGTAAAATAACAATTTTTTGTCTGAAGAACATTGTGCTCAAGTTAATTATTCCCAGTGTTTCGGCCAAACCTAGAGGTTTGATTAACATGAAATAAGAGATTTGTGGAAACTACCCTAATACAGATTTGTGGCTCATTGCTTCTCCAAATTTCTTAAAAGATTCAATTGTATTTCCCTTCTAGGTCTTCTCCAAATTTCTTTCTTCTCTCTTAAGGGCTTATTTTGAAAACTCATTCGGATTGATATGGATACGATTTAAGGACTCCGAACTTTCATTCCATTCATCTTTCCACTTGATTCCTTACATCTCATTGTAATGGAAAAAATGCATCTCCACCGGCTTTTGAAAGAAAGCAAGAGCCTTTCATTCTCAATAACTACATCCACGAAAATCACTGCTAGCTTAAAATACTAGTAGCCCAAACTCAATTACAACTCAAAAGATGAAAACCCATCTCCCAAAATCCCAACTTTCTAAGTAATATTTGTAAAAATCATTACCTGTACCCTTCTTTGATTCAAACCCAGCAAAATCCCCTCTTTTCAACTTCCATTCACCCATAAGACCCCATGTTGCAGTTCCAATCCCATCTTCCTCAACGTCCATTCCAGAACAGCAAGGAATCCAATTTCCGTTTTTAAAAGCAATCATATTCCTTTTTGAAGTTGAAAAATCCCGGCTTTGGGTTCTTTAACTCATTTCTGAAAAGAATGTCTTTATTGAATTTCAACCAACACTGATTGGGGATGAGGGGGGTGTAGACAACGACAAGGGGAAATAGAAAGGGAAAAGGGGGAAAAGAGAAAGAAGGCGAATGCATAACAAAGGGATTTCAGTCTTTAGTAGACACGCAGGGATGGTCGATATCGACTATAACGTTAAAAGACCAAAAAGAACAAAAAGAAAAATAGACACGTAAAATCAGGCCCCTTTCTGTTTGCCCATTTTTATTGGGCCCAAATCAATGCAATGCCCATGTATGAGGGTTTTTCCATTTAAAACTCCTAAAAGAATGCATCAGGATAAAAGAGTAACTTTAAATTTTTTTATAGTTCGCTCTTCTTGGCACAAATCACAAAGCAAGTAACTCCTTCCCCGGTAGAAAAGATCTAATAGAATGTTCTAATATGATAAATTCATTTATTTATTGATTTTGTTTTTTCTTGGATGGGGTGGTAAAATATGAAGAAAAAAAGGGGCAGGGGTAGGTTTAATCTGAAAAGTACTTTGTCACCGTCGGGTAACTAGTAATATATTACATTAATTAAGTTAATTTCGTCATAACTTCCTCCAATCTCTAAGTTGTTTGTTACTTGGTTTCATGTGCCTTGGTCCCCCAGCGCCTCTCTTTAGCTGTGTCATCCAAGGAAAAAAAAATCCCTCCATTTATTTCACATAGGAATGCTAGGAATTTGAGGCTTAGAGGATACCCCTTATCCAATACTTGCTGCGCTTGGAAAACAGAGAAATTCATTTAGCACTAAGATCTGCGGGCTTAACTGTACTTGCCCACATTGGTTTCAAAGACGGCTTCGTAGGCTTAGAACAGCGGTGGATCATCGCGACATTGTAGTATGGTGCAGCATCATCATTAAATTCCAGGTGCGACCCACTTTTGAAAGATCTAAGCTGATTGGATGCACCAATACCTTATATTGTGATAAAAAATATAAATTACTACTCAGATCAGTATAGTAGGCTAGTAGCTAACGTTGGTACTTTGTTTTGCATTTGGCAGTACTTATTTGCGGTTCTCTGGCCACACGTTCAGAAAGGTTTGGTTGATATTCTAACATGAGATCTGTAGGGCTTAAATTATGGAATTAGATGAAACTTGTTTCTAGAAACAAAAGGAAAAATAAAATATTCTTCAACCAAATTTAGAAGTTCTATTAAGATTAAGACTCTTATGGCCTGCTTGGATGCACAAGAAAATACAAGAAAATAATATTTTATAGAATATAATCTTTCATTTTCTGAAGAAGAGAATCTCGTGTATTTGGTAACCCAAGAAAAACTTGAAAAAAATATTCTTTTCTTTCAAAAAGCTCAATATTTTCTCCTATAGCTCCCCCTGTAAAAAACTTTCTACAAGATAAGAATCTTTCAATATGACGATTACAAAGTGGTAAAGTAAAGTAAAGACTTTCAAATTCATCATGATATTATATATATGGTAAAGTAAAGTAAAAGTAAATATCACAGCACGGTAAAGGTGGGGTAAAGTAAATGTGGGATAAAATATTTGGTAAAGTAAAGTGGGAATGAATGGTAAAGTATTTTCTTTTTCTTCAACTTTACTTTATCACATTTTATCGTAGTTTTATATGGTAACTAAAAGTCTAAAAGTGACTTGTTTACAGGGGTGGTAAAGTAAAATAAAGATTGATGTCATATCATAGTAAATGTGAGGTAAAGGTGAGATGAAGTATGTGGTAAAACAAAGTGGGAGAGAGAGAGTTGTAAAGTAATTATTTTTTGTATTGACTTTACTTTACTATACTTTACTATGGTTTTATATGATAAAATAAAAGCAACTTAAGGTAAAAACATCGCAGTTGAACTTTACTATACCACACTACTTTTTTATTCGGATGTGATAAATTACATATAAATTAAAATATTTAATATTTTTTTTTCTAATGATGTAATTTACTTTAATTATAGCACCTTTCAAACAACTCAATTTAAAATCTGTAAGATTCTTAAAAAATCGCCAAACAGCAAAAATATTATAATATTTATTCTATACTATTTTATTCTTGCAATAAATAAATCTGTAAATATTTTATTCTGTATGCATCCAAACGGGCCCTTACACAAGTTATTTTGTTGATGTATGCCCATCCATATTTAGTGGTTTTATGTGGCTGTTCTAAAGTACTTGTTTCTAAAATAACAATTTTTGTCTGAAGAATATTGTGCTCGAGTTAATTATTCCCAGTTTTTGGGCCAAACCTAGAGGTTTGATTAACATGAAATGAGAGATAATAGGGCTACAAACTGTGAAATAATAGTGGGAAGTTATTTTCACAAATAAAATTAAAGACGGTATTTATTTGTCCAAAATTGCTTTCAAATAGTTTTATTGATATCCGGATTGATGGGAATAATTTTGTGGATGAGCAAGCATCCATATTAATATTTTGTCATGAGAAAACTGAATGATATCCTCAAACTGTTTTTGTCAAAATATTGTATAATGCGGTTAGAAAGAGTGTTTAGCATTGTAAATGGTTTGGATCCATTTGATATGTCTCCATAACTCCATTTGATTGTTTTTTTTTTTTCTTTTCCTTCTTTATGGTTTTTTTTCTTTTATTTTCCTTTTCTTTCTTTTTATTTGGATGTATAAATTATTCATTTGAATTGATTATCATGAATACATGTAATTCAATATATTTGAGTTTTATAACTATTTGACCTACTTAGGATAGGTCAGAATTAATTAATGGAGAAATAGAATTCATTCGGCTGACCCAACATAGTTGGGATAGGCTGATGATAAATATTTAACCTATTTTAAATATTTTAAAATTATTTTGCAAAAAATGACTCTCCCAAATCAATTTATTGCTACTTCCAACACTTCCATGTAGATTGGATATGTAGTGATTTTCGACTCGTCATTATCAATCTATCGGCTGGTACCTCTCATTGGTCATTTCATCATGTTAAATTAAACCCACCTTACCAAAGTCCACACCACAAAAAATGTAAATAAAAAAAAAAGAGTTTTTTGTATATACCCCCAGGTTTATATGATTTGTAAATAGGCTCATGTGGTTTTAATATTTGCATATAAGCCCTACCTTTTCATTTCAATACCTTTTGTGTCCCCAAAATCAGTATTTCTAATGAAAATGGGTAATGACCATGGGATTTGTGTTGAACTTTTATAAAAATGACTACTTTGCCCTTATATCAATTAAGGAAATATGAGCATATTATTATTTACTAAAATTTCATTATTGTATCCCAATTCCCAACGGTCTCTCTCAATAACTTTTTAATGCATATGAAGCCTAATTATGTATTTTGAAACTTTCATCAATTTAATGGTGGGACATGCATGGATTGGATCAATTGCAACTAATTATAAGCACATGCATTGATTGTCATTATAGTAGATTTAGAATTAATGAAATAGGCCCTCTATTTATAAAAATAAATTTACATATAGTTATTTTCTCCTACTAAATGCAATACTGGACCCACTGTAGAATTTTAATTCTCATTTATGTTGGTTGAGAAGAGTGAGAAGAGAGGAGAAAAGAGAAGGGTACTCTTAAAAATAAAGTGATAAAAAAGATTTTGGGTTCTCAAAATAAGTATCACTGCTGATCTTTCATTGTAGAAGAAGGTGGGAGGCAATATCAATGCTTAATTTTTCTCATTTTAAAATCACCTTCGTCTCCCAAACACTACTAAAAAAACTTGGAATATGTGCTATCAGTTATTTTTCTTTTCCAGTTTTCAGTATCTTGGGCATTAAATTTGGATATACTCAATAGGGTATTTTTTTATTTTTCTTTTATATTGGCCTACCTACTTGCTAGAAGTCTGACAACCCACGATTGATCCATGGGCATGTGTGATACTGAGGTGCCAGCGCCACTCAATCATGAGTGTGTTGGGAATAGCACGATACCAGCACCTACTGGCCAGAAGTCTGAAAGCCCATGATCAATCCATGGGCATGTGTGATATTGAGGTGGGCACTATGCAATTATGAGAGTGTTGGGAATAGCAAGATGCTTATATTATTATTATTATTATTATTACTACTAATTAATGCTCATATCATCATCATGATAGATACTATCGGTGCTAGCCAAGCTAAAGTGGTTATCTCTAGAGCTTAAGGAGTTGTCTCCACAGCTGCAAATGAATTTATGGGAGAAGCTCTCAGACAAGGACAAGGTACTTACAAAACAAGTGTGGAATCTGTGCTATCAATTATTTTTATATTTTAGTTTTTAGTATCTTGTGCATTAAATTTACATTGACTCAATACCATGATGCCTTTTCTTTTCTATTTTTTTTTTTTTTTTTCTTTCCTCTTCTCTTCGGTTGGCCCCTTGGCCTAGAGTTTGAAGGCCCAAGGACTGATCTCTGGCATTTATGTGATACTAAGGTGCCAGCACCACTTTATGAGTGTGTTTGCAATAGCATACTCTTTATTTTATTATTATCATCATCATCATCATCATCATCATCATCATTATTATTATTAACACTGGATGATAATGTGAAACTGTGGTGTCTCTTGCGACCAATCCATGGTGATCGGAACTTTATACTTTTTTTATTTATAGAAACGCTCAAGGAGACTTGAAAGCATGTAGAAAATGAAGTAATGAACCACTCAAAAGCTGGAGGCATTATGCGATCCTACGGGAAGGAGCTATGTGCATTGTAACTTGTGTAAAAACGATGCACCTATAATTTTTTTAAAAATTACACTTCCATCCTTATGCATTCATTGTTTGTCCTCTCTAAAACTTGAAGTCCAAAATTGTGATTGTTCTACTTATTAAATATCAAGTTGCAATTAAAAATATATCTTACTCTTAATGTCCCTTCATTTTACTCCAATAGAACTGGTCCCAATACGGCCCCACTATAACTTAAGGAGGAGGAGTTCGTAGATCATATTTTTCTTCAATGTGAGGTGGCCTTCAGAGTTTGGAGCAGTTTTATTAGCAAGTGCAGTTTTTTTCATGGTGCTGTCCAAAGAGTATTGTGGATGTGGCAATCTTGGTTGGGTGGGTGTTTTGTGGGGTGTGGCCGAATCTTATGGAGAATGATACCATTTGCTATCTTATGGTCAATTTGGAAGGAATTGAATGCTAGGATCTTTAGGGGTTCTTCATCATCAACAACAAATTTGATATCCAAAATCACCTTTAAGATTGCAAAATAGGCTTTGGTTAGAAAGGAATTCTCTAATTTTACCTTTAACGATATTATTTCTAATTGAAGAGCTTATATGGGGTGTGGCTCTTTTAGGGAGAGGAGAATAATCCCTTGGTATCCTCCTCCTTTAAGGGTCTTTAAGTTTACTGTGGATGGTGCTTCAAGGGGTAAGCCAGGTCTGGCCTGGATTGGAGGGGTGCTTCGCAATTGTAAAGGGGATGTGTTAATTATGTTTTCCAAGTATGTGTTTGTGTGCGATTCCAAAGAAGCGGAGGTGCTAGCCATTCTTGAAGGTCTTCGTTTGTTTTCTCGTAAATATGGCAGTACGTTTATTATGGAAAGTGATTCCTCTAATGCTATCGCATGGGTGTCTAAGCGGAAGACTAATCCTTGGAAGTTTCATTTCCACCTGAATGAAATCAGAGAATTATCTGTTGGAATCAATGTTTCCTTCCGTCATGAGGTTAGATCGGCTAATTCCATGGCAGATGTGTTAGCCAAGCAAGGGGTTGATAGGTTGCTTCCTTGGGTGGGTGTGATTATGTAATTGGTTGATAGGTTGCTTTTTTGGGTGAGTGTGATTTTGTTAGTAGGGTTGGAGGTGGTGCATTTCTCCTGCACTTCCACTTTATCTCTTTCTTTGGTCTTTTGTTCTTTGTACCTTTTTTTCTTTGAATGAATTCTTTCGTTACCGTTCAAAAAAAAAAAAAATTTTTTTAAGGTAAAGCGTATGATTAATAATATATAAATCACAATTAATCATATTATCAATTATATGTTCAGTCTTATCGTGGGGGCCAACTCCTATTAGAATGAAATTTAAGACATTCCATATAAGTGGATTGCATTTATTTTGAGTGGATTTCCAATAGATAGGCCCCATTGGATTAGTGATACTCATGTGTTGATCCAATGAACTCGGTTGCATATTTATTGGTATTAGGCATCCATGATTTTGGGTCCTCTGAATGTATTATCCACGCCTTCTGTGAATGGGAGGAGTTGAACTTCATAGTGGGGCCCACCGACCAAATAGTTCAAAATGAAGGCTCTTCCTTTGTATGGGTTGACCCCAATTTTGCTCCAGAAGGACTTGTTCCCACTGTATGATTATGCTAATCACATTATTAATATTATGGAATAATCACATTTTGAATATATGCTCAATCTTATGGGGCCTAACTTCTATTAGAGTAAGATCAGGGAGTTTCATTGCTCAAAATAGAAGCAATCCCCTGATATGGAATGTCCTGAATTTTATCCTAATAAATAAAGAGTTTGTCCTATTAACTAGACCCATTTGATTGGCGGGTCGGTCACAGGTCAAGTATTCATGACCCGCAATTAAGCAGGTCGGGTTAGAGTTGACCCGCTTGACCCTCATAACCCACATAGGCTAAAAAAGGATGAATGGACCTTAACCAACTCAACCCCACCCTTTTTATTAATGGAAAGCAAGGCAATGCGCATCAAATGATTATTGAAATGAGATTTGACCAAATTTGAGCTTAAAAGTCAGTTTTGGTCAGGCAGGGAACCATGGTTGAGTCGATCGATGCACTAGTTGGATGTGGGTCATGCGGGTCGACCTGACCTGTATAACCGGCAATGGTTATGCGGGTTTAAGTGGGTCGGGTCGGGTTGACCCGTGGTGGGTGCGGGTTAGGGGTTTCCGACCCGTTTAATAAACGGGTCGGATGTGGGTTAGACTTGTATAACCCGTTTAATAAACGGGTCCGACTCGTTAGCACAACCTGACCCGATTGTCACCTTTAAGTTCAGTACTTAATTAGGAATTAATGAGAAATTCGGTTACTCAAGACATATGTGCGAGTACGGGGGATGACAGACAATTAGAATGCTTAAAAATGGAAAACAATGTTGATTCGGCTTTTAAAATAGTAAACCGAGATAATTTGAGCTTAAAATAGTAAAACAAGTAAAATCAAATTTTAAAACGATATTTTTATAAGTCTGGGAAATCCTCCAGATAAACGGGCAGCATTTCCGGTAGAAATAGGGAAACCAGAACGGGTGGTAGAAAGTCAATGTGATCCGGGTAACTTGGAAGGGGCAGGGTAACTAAATGCTTGCACACCAACCAAATAAATTGCTTAAGGATCCGGGTACATCCAAGGTCAAAGTAGAGCGAAGATCGCGCACTAAGACCCAAGGAGTCCCGTAGGGCATGATACTAGGGCTGGGTAGGTCTAGGTAAGAAATGACATATGAAAACATGGTAAAAGTAGGAAAAAGTCTGGTTTTTAAATATAAATAATCTTAGACATGCAAGTATAGTAATTTCAAAGTCTATACGCTCAAAGGGATGGATATTGTATGTATTTTTGTACACTTGATGCATTCAAAAGGTGGGAATATCCAAACCCAAAGTTCGGATAAATATACGCGTCATCGTGCTGTCGTTCTCAATTATTCGGGTTTAAATATTAAGTTAAATTTTTATCTGGCAAGGTCGAGATACGAGGTACACCAATACTCTGAGGAAAGGAGGCCTATGTCAATAATTTCCAATCATTAGGCCTCTAGGATTTATGGCGGCGCAAATGGTCCATTCTTTGTGCACCAACATTTGTGTTGGAAGGGGTAAAATGTCACATATCTTCACCTTAAAAACTGAAATTTTATTCCAGGGGGATTAAGGGGTAAAAACAGGCTTTATTTAGTCTAAAAATCAGGTTTAAAATTGGGTTTCGTGGTTCCCGGGGTCTAGGCACATCTGTCATCGTGGGGCTGGCTGATCTGGGGAAGCTAAGGGGAAGCTAAACTTACAGCATTATTGTCGATATCGATTATGACTGTGTTTTCTAGGCCTCAGCTATTGAGAAGTTAGACTTACAAAATATCGATATCGACCATAAATCATAGTCGATATTAACTATGACTGTGTTTTTTCAGCCACGGCTAATGATATCTGAGACTTGCAACATAGTCGCGACAATCCCAAATAGCTAAGGGTATCGGATACAAACTGAATGCAATCACAGTCCATTCAACAATATCCATTCAACAACATAGGAATACTCATGTCGCAACTTCCACTGATTCAATCAATACTAATTTCATCCTTAGACTTCATAGTAGAGAGTCCTCTTCACTCAGACATTTCAAAAACTCAAGAGCTTAGACATCCCAAATACATTTCAAACACCTCAAACACAATTCAAACATCTCAAATAAGGGGAAACCATTCATAACATTACAAGTTCATTATGTCTTGACTTTACATTTCAAAAAATATATATATGAAATCTGTTTGAAAATTACAAAAATCAAATAATAAAAACCCGACCCATGTTTTCTAATTTCTCTCATCCAATATCTCCTAGTGAGCAAAATCAAGGAATGACAAACCCCAGCAGCAGACTTCTTTCTCATGAAAAAAATAAGAGAAAGGAGCTTGAAATTTCATTCTCCATTCTCTTCGTCATTTCATCGAACACCTTCATGGAAACTACCCTAATAAAGATTTGTAGATCATTGCTTCTCCAAATTTCTTAAAAGATTCCATTGTATTTCCCTTCTAGGTCTTCTCCAAATTTCTTTCTTCTCTCTTAAGGGCTTTATTTTGAAAACTCATTTGGCTTGATATGGATATGATTTAAGGACTCCGAACTTTCATTCCATTCCTCTTTCCACTTGATTCCTTACATCTCATTGCAATCGAAAAAATGCATCTCCACAGGCTTTTGAAAGAAAACAAGAGCCATTCATTCTCAATAACTGCATCCACAAAAAGCACTGCCAGCTTAAAATACTAGTAGCCCAAACTCAGTTACAACCCAAAAGATGAAAATCCATCTCCCAAAATCCCAACTTTCTAAGTAATATCTGTAAAAATCCTTATCTTTTACCCTTCTTTGATTCAAACTCAACAAAATCCCCTCTTTTCAACTTCCATTCACCCCTAAAACCCCATGTCGCAGTTCCAATCCCATCTTCCTCAACGTCCATTCTAGACCAGCAAGAAATCCAATTTCCGTTTTCAAAAGCAATCATATTCCTTTTTGAAGTTGAAAAATCCTGGCTTTGGGTTCTTTAACTCATTTCTGAAAAGAATGTATTTATTGAATTTCAACCAACACTGATTGGGGATGAGGGGGTTGTAGACAACGAGAAGGGGAAATAGAAAGGGAAAAGGGGGAAAAGAGGAAGTAGGCGAATGCATAATAAAGGGATTTCGGTCTTTAGTAGACACGCAGGGATGGTCGATATCGACTATAGCGTTAAAAGACCAAAAAAAAGAAAAAGAAAAATAGAAACGTAAAATCAGGCCCCTTTCTGTTTGCCCATTTTTATTGGGCCCAAATCAATGCAATGCCCATGTATGAGGGTTTTTCCATTTGAAACCCCTAAAAGAATGCATCAAGATAAAAGAGTAACTTTAAATTTTTTTATAGTTCGCTCTTCTTGGCACAAATTACATAGCAAGTAACTCCTTCCCCGCTAGAAAAGATCTAATAGAATGTTCTACTATGATAAATTCATTTATTTATTGATTTTGTTTTTTCTTGGATGGGGCGGTAAGATATGAAGAAAAAATGGGCAGGGGTAGGTTTAATCTGAAAAGTACTTTGTCACCGTCGGGTAACTAGTAATATATTACATTAATTAAGTT
This sequence comes from Camphora micrantha, assembly GCA_003546025.1. NCBI lineage: Eukaryota > Viridiplantae > Streptophyta > Magnoliopsida > Laurales > Lauraceae > Camphora > Camphora micrantha. Next base: position 44,890 of record QPKB01000021.1, on the reverse strand, counting down.
AATTTCGTCATAACTTCCTCCAATCTCTAAGTGGTTTGTTACTTGGTTTCTTTCCTATGTGCCTTGGTCCCCCAGCGCCTCTCTTTAGTTGTGTCATCCAAGGAAAAAAAAAAATCCCTCTATTTATTTCACATAGGAATGCTAGGAATTTGAGGTTTTAGAGGATACACCTTATCCAATACTTGCTGCGCTTGGAAAACAGAGAAATTCATTTAGCACTAAGATCGGCGGGCTTAACAGTACTTGCCCACATTGGTTTCAAAGACGGCTTGGTATGCTTAGAACAGCGGTGGATTATTGCGACATTGTAGTATGGTGCAGCATCATCATTAAATTCCAGGTGCGACCCACTTTTGAAAGATCTAAGCTGATTGGATGCACCAATACCTTATATTGTCATAAAAAATATAAATTACTACTCAAATCAGTATAGTAGGCTAGTAGCTAAAGTTGGTACTTTGTTTTGCATTTGGCAGTACTTATTTGCGGTTCTCTGGCCAAACGTTCAGAAAGGTTTGGTTGATATTCTAACATGAGATCTGTAGGGCTTAAATTATGGAATTAGATGAAACTTGTTTCTAGAAACAAAAGGAAAAATAAAATATTCTTCAACAAAATTTAGAAGTTCTATTAAGATTAAACTCTTATGGCTCGTTTGGATGCACAAGAAAATACAAGAAAATAATATTTCATAGAATATAATCTTTCATTTTCTGAAGAAGAGAATCTCGTGCGTTTGGTAACCTAAGAAAAACTTGAAAAAAATATTTTTTTTCTTTCAAAAAGCTCAATATTTTCTCCTACAACTCCCCATGTAGAAAACTTTCCACAAGATAAGAATATTTCAATATGACGATTACAAAGTGGTAGAGTAAAGTAAAGACTTTCAAATTCATCATGATATTATATATATGGTAAAGTAAAGTAAAAGTAAATGTCACAGCACGGTAAAGGTGGGGTAAAGTAAAGGTGGGATAAAATATTTGGTAAAGTAAAGTGGGAAGGAATGGTAAAGTATTTTTTTTATTCAATTTTACTTTATCACATTTTATCGTAGTTTTATATGGTAACTAAAAGTGACTTGTTTACAGGGGTGGTAAAGTAAAACAAAGATTGATGTCATATCATAGTAAAGGTGAGGTAAAGTAAGGTGAGATGAAGTATGTGGCAAAACAAAGTGAGAGAGAGAGAGTTATAAAGTAATTATTTTTTGTATTGACTTTACTTTACTATACTTTACTATAGTTTTATGTGATAAAAGAAAAGCAACTTAAGGTAAAAACATCGCAGTTGAACTTTATTATACCACACTACTTTTTTATTCGGATGTGATAAATTACATTTAAATTAAAATATTTAATATTTTTTTTCTAATGATGTAATTTACTTTAATTATAGCACCTTTCAAACAACTCAATTTAAAATCTGTAAGATTCTTAAAAAATTGCCAAACAGCAAAAATATTATAATATCTATTCTATACTATTTTATTCTTGCAATAAATAAATCTGTAAATATTTTATTCTATATGCATCCAAACGAGCCCTTACACAAGTTATTTTGTTGATGTATGCCCATCCATATTTAGTGGTTTTATGTGGCTGTTCTAAAGTACTTGTTTCTAAAAAAACAATTTTTTGTCTGAAGAATATTGTGCTCAAGTTAATTATTCCCAGTTTTTGGGCCAAACCTAGAGGTTTGATTAACATGAAATAAGAGATAATAGGGCTACAAAATGTGAGATAATAGTGGAAAGTTATTTTCAAAAATAAAATTAAAGACGGTATTTATTTGTCCAAAATTGCTTTCAAAAAGTTTTATTGATATCCGGAATTGATGGGAGTAATTTTGTGGATGAGCAGGCATCCAAATTAATATTTTGTCATGAGAAAACTGAATGATATCCTCAAAACTGTTTTTGTCAAAATATTGTATAATGCGGTTAGAAAGAGTGTTTAGCATTGTAAATGGTTTGGATCCATTTGATATGTCTCCATAACTCCATTTGATTGTTTTTTTTTCTTTTCCTTTTTTATGATTGTTTTTTTCTTTTATTTTCCTTTTCTTTCTTTTTATTTGGATGTATAAATTATTCATTTGAATTGATTATCATGAATACATGTAATTCAATATATTTGAGTTTTATAACTATTTGACCTACTTAGGATAGGTCAGAATTAATTAATGGAGAAATAGAATTCATTCCGCTGACCCAACATAATTGGGATAGGCTGATGATAAATATTTGACCTATTTTAAATATTTTAAAATTATTTTACAAAAAATGACTCTCCCAAATCACTTTATTGCTACTTCCAACAGCTCCATGTAGATTGGATATGTAGTGATTTTCCACTCATCATTATCAATCTGTCGGCTACGACGCTCTCATTAATCATTTCGTCATGTTAAATTAAACGCACTTACCAAAGTCCACACCACAAAAAATACAAATAAGTAAAAAAAAAAAAAAGACATGAAAAAGATCAATAGCGGACTAGCTAGCCACCCATGAAGCGAGGAGATTATAAAATAATAAAACAAAATAATTGAAATAACAAACACCCACATGCATTAACATGGAAATTACCCAAAAAGCGAGGCACTTTCTCATAAATACATAGTCTTGAAGTAATTCTCATGTAAATATGCCTTTATTAATTTGGCATGCTGAGTTATATGTTATTGAAAGTAATGTAATATATCATTATCATCATCGTCATCATCATCTGTAAAGTAATTTTGCTTCTTCATTCCAATATATCCTAAGCAAGATCCTCTCATAGGTTGCATTTCATTAGATCTTTCATTCCTACTTCCATCCATGTCCCTTGGTGGGCCATTAACTTGCATAGAGACTTTTCTTAGTTGTCACCGTTGCTGGATTACATTGACAAGTCCAAATTAGTTTAAACAAGCCTCTCTTAATTTATCGTCTATTTATACTACCCGTAAATGTTATCGGTTGCGCTCATTTATGATTCTCTCTTTTCTCATTTTTACCATACATCCATCACAACATCTCCGCTATGTTCATTTTGTGCATATGTTGGGCCAATACATTTTTTGTAAAAGGAAAAGCAAATTGATGAAGGATGGAAGAAGATGCTAAATTTGGTAATGCTTTAGAAAGAAATCCCTTATACCGTCACCTACCTTTTTAAAGGTAGAATTAGTGCATTCGACTGGTGAAAAACAGAATATCTCATCGAAACTACTCTTGGAGGAAATCTTCAGTTTTTGGAATAGAATAATATCATTATCTCCACAAGTAGGCTTCTTGTAGTGCTTACTCCATGTTGTTCGGGGTAGGGTGAATTTAACAAAAGGTTAAATTATTCTTTTTTCAAATCACATATTTTCTGATATTATGGTCCTTCCAGCAATACCTTGTTTATGCACTCAAGTTTTATTGCTCGAGCAATATGAGAGGCTAACCTTTTAGGCCGACTGCACTGATCAATTGTGACAAGCAGCCCTCTTAAGAGTTTTCGACAGTGCATGGACTTGGCTGATACTATCTGAACAGTTATTTCATAAGGCACTGATTAATTTCACAACGTGTATCTTGTGCTTTTGCAGGAGCAATGGAGGGAATTATACTATAAGGGCGATCTTCTAGCAGGTATGTTTCTTGTCATCTGAGTCAAATGGAAGGTGGTCAAATCTTATTGATTATGCGTTTTATTTTCAGCACAAGTTTCTTTTGTTGATGGTTGAATATTATACTCCTAGCTAGAAATCACCTTATTGTTCCAAACCATCAAAATATCTTCTCTCAATGAATTATTTGTTTTTCTAATGTTTCAAATATAATGAATCTTTTCTTGGGTTGGTCTTTTTTGATATCTTCTTCTCTCTCTAATTATTTGTCCTTTTTGTTTCATATGAGATTTGACTACCATTTCATTTGAGAAAAAGGTTTTTCTTCGTGATATTGGTGTTAACTGCTTTTGTTGATCAAGTGACTGACACTTTTTTGGGAAGAGACTGACACCAATTATGAAATTTATGATGCTCATTACCAAAATTAAAGTTAAAGATTTTACATTCAATTTTAGATGGTTTATAGAACCAAGATGATTTGTTTAAGATCTTACTGCAAAGATTCACACAGTTTGAGTGCACGAAGAAAACTCAATTTCATTTGCAATACTTTAAAATCTTGCATATAAAAACCATAGAGAACTTTTTTTTTAAACCATTCGTTCTTCATATGTGGGATTTCTCTAAAACTTTCCTACACTTAAATTTTTGCAGACAAGTACTATATGCTGGACTGATTATTTTAAAAAGTGTGGCCCACATGACCACATAAGAGAGAATCAATCCTTTCCATTTTGGTTTTATCTTTTAGTCAAATTTAATTTCAAGTTTTTGCTATCTTGCTAAGATCATCTAATAAATTTTATCCTTTGTCCTTATTGGAGGAAATGATTAGAAAAATCTAGGTCTATAAATATGACAAATAGGTAACTCTATTGGTTATAGAAAATTTCTTGTGTCTATCACTTCCTACACAAGAAGAAATGAAACGGCACAAAAGAGTCGTGAATCGCTTTGAAGATGAACATTCTGTTGGGAAGAAGACAAGGATCTGATGGAATCTGCTTAACTTAATCACTTATAAGAGTCTTTATTTTATTTAATTTATGTGTTATTGGATTGATCCCATGGATCGTGGACGGGTTTTAAAACCTAAAATATTCTAACACTATATTCTTGAATCTTTTAGAACTCCAAAATTTTTTCACTCAGCTTATAATTGAATAACTCTATTAAATGTACTTTTTAATCCTCTAAACTGATACCTTGCACTTCGATATTCAATGATAATTATCACCATCTAGACCCCAATTTCAGTTCATCTATAGAATTCTTTCAAAACCAACTTAGTTCTTTTCCCACTAATGAAAAATTTGCCTTTGCAGATCTCGATTTTATCACTAGAAACAATCTTCCTTTTATTTGCTACTACCATTCCGACAAGGCAATTGATTTTTTGAAAATTGGAGGAGTTCAAGGAATTGCTAGGGCCCTCGAAACCAATATTGAAAAAGGAATTCATGGTAAAGAAGATGATGTCGCTAGAAGAAAGGCGGAATTTGGTATGAATGCTTACAGGAAGCAGCGCACAAGAACTTTCTTCTTCTTCTCCTTGAAAGCTTTCAAAGACCACAAAATTCTCTTTCTTCTGGTCTATGCAATATTCTCTCTTGCATTTGGGATTAAAAATGATGGCCTCAAGGAAGGGCTCTCCGACGGAGGAAGAATATTCCTTGTCATTTCTTTAGCTGCTACTATTAGCGCTGCAAGAGAATTTTGTGCGGAGTTAATAATGATGTCTAATATGAGCAGCAACATCAACGTCAAGGTCATGAGAAACGGTTCATGCCAAAATACGTCTATATTCAATGTTGTTGTGGGCGATGTGGTCCTTTTACAAACTGGTGATCATATTCCCGCGGATGGATTGTTCTTGAAAGGTGATTCCTTACAAGTGACCAACTCAAGCATGGTAGGGCACCAACAAAATGTCGATTACTATAATCCATATTTATCAGCTGGAGGGAAGGTAGCTGCTGGTTCTGGCTCCATGCTTGTCACCTCAGTAGGAACGGACACGTCATGGGGAGGGATGATGAGCTCGTCATATTGTGATTTTTATTTTGATGAAAAGACCCCATTACAAGTTCGACTTTTGAAGCTAACTTGGTGGATTAGATGGATCGTTTTGAGCATTTCTATTCTCATTCTCGGCGTGATGTTGGTGCGTTATTGGATGCGGATTCAAGAAATCGATGGAAATGAAAAGAGTAAAAATGAGGTGATGAAGTCGATGCTAAGAATCTTTACAGCTGCAATTACTATGCCAGTGATGGTAATTCCTGAAGGTTGGCCCATAATCGTCACTCTGACTTTTGCTTACTTGAGGAGAACAGTGATGGGAAATCATGCTTTATTTTGGAACCTCTCGGCCCTTGAAACCTTGGGCACCGTCACTACCATTTGCACTGAGAAGATGGACATGTTGAAATTGGACGAGGTGAAGGTCACCAAGTTTTGTGTTGGGGAAGAGGCTCTCACAGGTGGCAGCCATGCAATAGACAACAAAGTGCTTTCCTTGTTGTGTCAAGCTGTGGGTGTAAACTCAACCGGCGCTGTCAGTGCAACTTCAAAAACACAATATTTTGTTAGCCCCATCATTACTAAGGCAATTCTTCATTGGGCCACATCGGAGCTAGGCATGGACATGGAGAACTTCAGACGATTCTACACTATTCTTGATTTTGACCGCTTCAATACAAACAAAAAAGGACGTCAGGTCTTACTGAGAGAAACGAAAACCACAAATAAATGTGTTCATGTGCATTGGGAAGGCACTGCGGAAATGATAGTTTCTATGTGTTATCATTACTACACCAAGGAAGGGATTGTAAAAGTCATCAATCAAGAAAGGAGGTGCAGGTTCGAAGAAACCATTCAAGGCATGGCTGCACATTATATCCAATGCATTGCTTTTGCTCACAAATATGCCAAAAGTGTACAATCAAATGAAGAAGAAAGTGGCTTCACGTTACTAGCTTTGGTCGGCTTGAAGAAACGATGTCCTTCAGAACCAAATGTGAGAATGCCAGTGGAAGCTTTTGCGTTTGCTGGAGTCGATGTCAAGATGATAACTAGGGAAGACGCTTACACAGCAGGGCTCATAGCCACAGAATGTGGGATACTCCACGCCGATCAAGATGGTGCTGTTGTAGGAGGTCAAGAATTCAGGAGTCACACAGATGATCAGAGGATGGACATGGTAGATCAAATACGAGTTATGACAAATTCCTCCAGACCTGACAAGATTCTAATGGTTGAGTGCTTGAAGCAGAGGGGCCAAATTGTTGCACACATGGAAGATTATGAAGATGATCTCTTGACAAAATCCAATGTTCGAGTTTTAACAAGTTCTAGTGGCTCAAGAACAGGACGGAGAAACTCAGACATTGTCATATTGAATGATGGTTTTGCTTCAATTGAAAAACTTTTGAGGTGTGGAAGGTGCATCTACGAGAACGCACGTAACTTCCTCCAGTTTCAGCTCACAGTCATTATTGTTACTCTAGTTGTAAATTGCGTTACAGCAGTTACTACCTACAAAATCGAAATCTCAGCAGTCCAGATACTGTGGGAGAGCCTGCTATTAGAAACAATAGGTGCATTAGCCTGTGCTGCAGAGCGTCCCACCAAGGAGCTGATGTTGAAAGGGCCAGTTTCTCTAGAAGAGACTCTCATAACAAGCATCATGTGGAGGAACATCATCTCACAAGCTTTATATCAGATTATACTCTTGTTGGTCCTGCAATTCAAGAGCTCATCAATTTTTCATGTGGACGGAAGTGTCAGTGACACCCTTATATTCAACACGTTTGTTTTGTGCCAAGTCTTTAATCTGTTCAATTCGAGGAATTTAGAAAAGAGGAACATGTTTGAGGGGATTCAAGATAACAGATTATTTCTATGGATCGTAGGGATGATTGTTTCTTTGCAAGTGCTGATGGTAGAGTTGCTCTATAAGTTTGCTTGTATAGAGCGCCTTGATTGGAGACTGTGGGCTGCTTCTGTAGGAATGGCTGCAGTGTCTTGGCCCATTGCTTTCGTTGTTAAAGGAATACCAATTAGTAATGTGGCCAAGGCCCTGCAACATCTGTGTTCGATCTTCAACTCATTTTTGAAAAGTATTACTGTGGGTACCCGTAGGAAGGAGTGGACACACATACTCTGAGCGTGGAAGTCTTCATTGCAAGAGGAAGGAGTGGACGCACATTTACTTTGGGTTCAAGTTGTTAGCAAAACTAACAAAAAAATAAGTGTGGCCACCTAACCTATCAATCTTCAAATCATGATGGATAGCCATATGCTTCCAGATCATTGCGGATAGAGATCTTACTATCTCTTTTTATCTCTCTGAATCAGGTCCCTTACAGAATCTAAAGAAAGATCTCCATCCTTGTATTATAAATTGTCTCTTAGTACAAGATTATTGTGTGTGTTTGATCATTAAATCTTTTCATTGTATCAGATTTCTCTTTCGGTCCTTCCTCGAGTGTTCTCAATCTCCGATTTTTTTTTTAAGTAACAGTAAATTTTATTGAAAAACCATAAAAATATAAAAACAAGAGTATAAGAGACTTATACCCCAGATAAAATTACACAAGAATAACCTCTAGGGAGACAACCTTTGAACCCCTTGTTTGGCTAAGGAGTCCACCAACCCATTAGCCGATCCAATCACATGATAAAAAGCTAGAAGAGAAAAAGTAAGCTCCTTGATCTCATTGAGAAAAAAACTGAAATTTCCAAGCCAGGAGATAGCATTAGAATAATCACCCTCCACTATCAAATGACTCTGAAAAGAGCGAGAGAAAATCCTTAGAACCTTCAAAATGACTATGAAATTTCCAATACCTCCGCTTCATTGGAATCGCTCACTCCAACACTTTTGAAGAACATACAAAGAATCACCCCTTTATCATCGCGCAAAACTCTTCTGATACGTGCTGGCCCTGGTTCTCAATCTCCATTGATCTGGTTTCTTAGTGTTGCATCTCTCTCCTGAAGGGCGGTTTGTCGGTGCAGGTGTGTACCGATCTACGTGGATCTGTTGGTCTGGTTGTGTCCATATCAGCCACTGCTGCCACTATATCGACTTTTGTGGTGTTCTGCCAGCTGGGATATACATAGGAGCCGTGTTAGTTTCTTGGTGCTCCTCGGTATATCAGATTGTCTTGCATCTGCGCATATGGCAACTTGTGGTAATGGGTCTCATTCAAGTACAATTTAGATTTTTCAATATGGCGAGCCTAATTTCAATAAAATTAGATTGTGATAACTACCTGCCATGGAAGAGTGAAGTTTGTACCAATTCTAAGAGTGAAGTTTGTACCAATTCCATGTAAAAATCTACTACTGAAGTATGTTGATGGATTGTCATCCTGTCCACACCACCAGTTTCTGTATGACAAGGATGAGAAACCCACCACCACTGTTAATCCAGACTATGAGCTCTCATGTCACGACCCGGGCCCGATATCCAGCAAACCCGAGCCGTGACCCGCATACTTACTCCCGTAAACCCCGAATTAATCGAAGTTAAAACGAGATCCACAATGGATATCATTCTCAAAGTACCTGTCAAATACAAAACTTTTGCGGAAACAATTATATTTGACAATATCCATTTACGATTTACATGTATACAAAATACAGTCCTTATACATGTATCATTCCCAATATACATATGTCAAACACTGCATTTTCAAAAACACTATACAGATGACAATTAATTACATTTCCAACATGTTAATTACATTCCCAAAATGAATTTATAAACATTCCTCAAAACATTTCTCAAAATGTTTATCAAAAGTTCCAATCGCACTCGGATACCAAGTCAGATGGTATCCCGCCGGTTCCACTCTATCAGACTTCTTGGAGAAACCGGAGCGGTCTCCTCCGATGGCGCTGGGGGCACCGCAACGCCGGCAGGGCAATCGGGCCTGTAATGCCATCAATAACACTAATGAACACAACGGTTCAACAATGTATAAATAATTCTTGCAACAGTATATTAACATATTCATGTTGCATTAATAACATATTCAATGCTAAAGAAATCTAGACAATTCTACAATAACAATAAGAGATAATGACAGTCAATATACATGTACGAATTGACAACTATCATAGCATTCATTGCATTACATTGCATTTCATTACCCTCTTCCCTCAAAAGAAGGATTCATTTATTCACCATCTCCCCTCAAAGGGAGGATTCATCTTCCAATGGAAGGCATCAATCAATATCCGAAGATACGATCGGAATTTGGTGGGACTTACTAGTGTCCGGGCTAGGGACAACTAGCATCACCACGGAGCTCCGGAACACCCCAATATTCATCTGCTGCAGCAGGATTAGTCATTCATTATTCATTGAACTCATTTAGAGTTCTAATACAATCGCTAGGTAGTGCCAGACTCACGGTCAATATCCTTCAGTAAAAAATCCTTTTATGGATTCAACTCAACTCAATAATTCATTTCACGACAAAAGAAATGAATAACAATAATATCAATTTTATTAGATTGAATCATAATGACACAATAAGAGGATTATTAACCACATATGGTTTTATTCAATCCTATCTCAATCCTAATCAACCATTCGGGTGTAACCATTGGTTCCCAAATGCACGCGTTATTCACGATGGACATCACATTTGTACATTTAATATGTGCATTACTGGTCCCCGTAATTATCACCCATGGAGCTAGGCCATCATCGATTATGGTTCGTTCAAGGAACCCTTTTGAAATATTACTAATTCTCAATAATCTCGTTTAATCCATGATTAGTTTTAAAAACTAATCGAGGAAGCATTTATGCTTACGAGTCGTACTCTAAATTCTCGTAAAAATCCAAAACCAAAATCCACTTCACTAACTATTATCGTTGGGCTAGTATCAGGGTTCGCTCGAGCAGACTAAAATAGAACGACGATCGCTCGAGCGAAATCACTGTTCGATTGAGCGAACTCTTCAGAACTTTGTTCGTTCAGACAGAATCTAGTTCGCTCGAGCGGATCAAAACAGAACGACGATCGCTCGAGCGAAATCACTGTTCGCTCAAGCGAACTCTTCAGAACTTTTATTCGTTCAGACAGAACCTACGTCGCTCGAGCGAACCCCCAGTTCGCTCGAGCAAACTCTTCAGAACTTTTATTCGTTCAGACAGAACCTACGTCGCTCGAGCGAACCCCCAGTTCGCTCGAGCGAACTGTCCAGAATTTCAATCCGAATTCTATTCAGTTCTTTCTTCTTCTCCTCTTCTTTCTTAATCACATTTCTACAACCTGCAAGGTAAATGAGAACCTCCTGTTCCTCCCCTCATACATCATTCATTCACAATAACACTTCTTAACACTTCTAAACATCCATTAATCACATCATTAAATCCATAACAATCTTAAAACTCAATGAAAAATCCATAAAAACACATAGATTCTCAATGAGCTTCTACAATAATTAACACTAATCACAAGGGATGTTTATACTTGCCTCTCTTGGAGCTAATTGCCAAAAACCCTCTTTTACTTAGGTCGGCTTGAGACCAAAATCTCCAATTTCAAAACCCTAACAATAAAAACATCCAAATGAACTCCCATGAGTCATTGGTGCCAGAAATCATTACAAAGCCACTAATATGACCTGGAAATCCTATGAAACACTTAATCACTTACTAGTGGTCCAAAGCAAAGAGGTTTAGAGCTCTCCTCCAAGCTTTATCACTTCAAACAATGGTGGAAATAACTTGAGGAAGAAGATAAAGTTGGAGATGAACTCCTCAAAACTCACTTAAATTACTCTTGGCCTCACACTCAATGGAGATGAATGGAAGAGGAAATAGGAATGACACTAGGGTTCTTGAGCTTCAAGGGGTGGAAATGAAAGAATGAACCACTTTCATTCATTTCATTCTAATATAAGGTACTTTAACACTAAAGCCCCCTCAGATTTTGCTTATTTTACATTTTAAGTCAAATGGGGCTTCACTTGGCCATTTGAGGTCAAATGGAATCGTGTTCATTATGAAAGTTAATGTACTCTTCGAGATACACACGTTGGTACCAAGAATTTCCATATTTGACGAAATACGTGAAAATCCGTATTTACGAAAAAGTCCTTAGTTTATCTTGTTTGAGTCTAAACTCATCTTAATCAATTCAATTTCATTCAAATCCATTCCATTATGCTTAATGCATCATTTGAGACTAGTTTGTCTCTCTTTGGTCATTAATCTTAGTTAATAAAATTATCCATGCTTAATTAGCATTAATCTCAATTAATTAGCCTTAATTACGATTAGTTCAGGTCGGGGTATAACATCTCACGACTCTCTTGTTCTCCTGTGGATTAATGCTACCGTTACTGTTCCTGTTCTCCAATGTGTTGTTGGACTCTAATCTTCTAGGGAGGTCTGACAACGATCGGAGAAACTACATCACATCTCGTCTGTGACTAACTACCTGAATGAAAAAAAGAGTATTGTGGACGCCCTTGAAGCTATCGGCCAACCAATTATAGAGTATGATCTTTGTAATTAAATTCTCAATGGACTAGGGCTGGCGTATGACCATGTTCATACTTCTGCTACTAATCGTGAAAACGCCAATTTCCTTTGAGTAAATGTTTTGGTCGATTGCTTACTTTTGAATTGAGGCTTTACTACATAATTCTACTTCTACTATTGCATTACCTGGCATTGCTTGGCCTCAGCTCTCGTAGCCGGTCCAATTCATTTGGCTGAGGCCAAGGCTGTCAGGCCAATTCTCTGAGTGGCTCATCTTCTCTAACCAACTCCCATTCAAAGCCTGCTCCAACAATGTAACAAATTTGCAATCGTATAGGGCACTTGCTCTCGACTAATTCAGTTGCTTGGATCTTTCTTTCCAAGGGCATCAACGGGAACTTGGGAAGCGGTCAAGGTTGCCATTTCAACGTCCTATTTCCAATATTTCTTTTCCACTGGAATTAGTTCATTATGATGTATGAGTATATTTCCCCACATCGTCCTGGGGCGGGATTCATGTCACTTTTTTTTTTTTTGTTTTTGTTTTTGTTTTTAATGACTTAACTAGGTTTTGTTGGATATTTTCCTCTTCTTTATATTCATGGTTCAAAATAACGGCCACTATATAGCATATCGCCCGGCTATAGCGATCGAAGCTGCTATGCTATTTTAAAAATAGCGCGCTACAGTCTAAAATCTAATAGAGCCAAATAATTTTAGTTTTAAACACCATGTTTTTTATTTCTTCTCGTCAATAGCCTTTCTTAGGCCCCGTTCTTTTACTAGAATTCATAGAATTCATGTCTGGTGGTTGTCTGAGAATTTCAAATGCTAGTATTTGAAATGCTGTCAAATTCTGGAATTCTAAATTCGTTGTTTCATTCATGGCCTGAATTCTTGCTTAAGCTCCCGGAATACGTCGTCCCTCTCCCGGAATTTCTGTGCCAAGTGAGATTTCCAAATCCTCCTTGTTAAAGTGGTTTTTCAAATTCTGGGTTTTTTGGGATTTCAAATGCCTGGAATTTCAAATGCTCAGGAATTCTGGTAATGAAACACAGAATTCCTGACAGAAATTCTGAATTCTAGACAGCCTGAATTCCTGTCAGGAATTCTAGTAAAAGATCAGGGCCTAAAGTCTTCCTACCGCTTATAATGTTTCAATCACTGAAAAACGCATGTGTAGTTTGCATATAGATTAACAAAAAAAAAAATTGACCACTTTAAAAAATTCATACCGCTAGGTATCGTTGCAACACTACATATCACCACTCATGGCCCCTTGACTGCTACGCTTGTTGCAATCGCTATTTTGATCATATTTATAAGTCTCAGTCTTTTTGAGTATTTTTGCATTTTAAATCTCTTGTTCAGATATATATGAATCAGTAATATTAAGTCTTTACAATTTTGATGGTGGTGAGAGAGTTACTAGTACTCGTTTTTTATATCATTGTGGCAACTCTCCTGGACTCGAGAGTAGAAGAGGACAATGATCTGGGGAGAAAACTAATGCATCTATTTTTAGCATGGATAAAAATAAATAGAAAACTAATGCATGATGACTTACGCTTCATAAATAGAACCCTTTTCCAGAGTCTATCTCTATGACTACGCTTCATAAATAGAACCCTTTCCAGTCTATCTCTTTTTTGGGGACCCTCTCTATGGTTGTTTGGACCCAAGATTTTTTCAACCAATGTTCTCCGATTTTTACTCCAATGGTCCTCGGTTAGTGTATGCCACTGACAAATGATAGGGACCAATTTTCTTCTTTATGTACCTTTCAAAATTTTCTTTTGACTTTTCAAGAAATTTTTTTTTTTTCTCTCTGTCGTTGGTTTTGTTTATGCCCATTCCATCTTTTGCCCCCATTTATGAAATTCCCCTGCATCCAACTTGCACTTGTGGGGGTTTTCTTATGTTCTCATTGGGTTGACCATGAAAGATAATTAAATTTATATTTAACCCTAAACCTCTCACTTATTACTAAAACCTAAAAAATGTAAAATCCAAAAACCAAATATTTTGATTAAATTCAAATTGGGCTTACAAGTTAGGCCTTACATGGTTTTTATTTCCAATTAGCTTTTTGTTTAAAGACATGGTGTGCAATTCAAAAACTATACTTGGCATTTGTTTGGAACCAACACTAAAAATGGAAATCTGAAGATGAAAACAGAATTGAAATAACCCAATTGGCATTCAACAAAAATGGTTCCATACAGCTCTCTCTAATCGTTTCTTTTCTCTATTTGATACTAAAAAAAGGGAAGTTTCGATGGTCGAGAGACAGTATTGGGAAAAAGATGGAGAAGATGTATAAACATACCTTCTGTTTATATTCTCTTTCTTGCCAACGCACCAAATGTAGTTTCTCAGAGATTACAGAGGAATGAAATTGACCTATGGCTCTGTGAGCCGTAGAGACGAAAGATATGTGTTTTCGCGCCATCACTCTTACCGCGCGAGTTGCTTCGTTGCAAAACCCAAGAAGTGTCTTTCTCCTCTTCCTCCTCCTCCTCTTCTCCTCCTCTTTGCAGTATTCTCTTGGGGTGCTGTGACATTGGCGGCCCCTAAGGACTGCTACTTCGTGTAGTAGTAGAAGAAGACGACGTCGACCTCATTGCACCAGGAAATTATCATCATGCACAATTTTAGGGCCTTAGTAGGAGTAGTAGAAGAAGACGACGTCGACCTCATTGCACCAGGAAATTAATCATCATGCACGATTTAGGGATGATTGCATTAACGTAGGTCCCATTTTAGACTGAACCTCTCTAGTGTGTTTGGATCCTCAATAGCAGCTATTACCATTCAAGTTGAATCCCATCATCTCCACTGGTATATTTTGAAGTTTCGCGGGACTATGGTTACCATTCAAGATGATTGATCACTTGGAAAAACACAGGATTCAACTATGATTTTGGATTTTTTTTTTTTATTTGAACCATATTTGTTACACAGGATGGATATAGTGTAAGGTCTACTTTGATTGGATTAAACCAACACTAGCTGCTTGTTTGTATGGAATTAAATTTGCAGAACTTCATGATAAAACCTTTTTAACCAAGGAATATTAAAGGGGTGCAGGGCGAAAGTTATTAGATTGAGACATAGATGGAACCCTCACTTTTCTATGATTTGATTTGTCAGGTGTTGCACAGTATTAATTTTTTACCAAAGGAGAGAATATTTGATAGCCATATGTAAATTTTACTTTTGTTTTTCTTTAATTTAGAGACTTTGATGGGATTCCATTTCTTGGAATTTTTAAAAATTTATGGTAAAATTGGTTCAAAAAAGTGTGTTTTTTTTTTTTTTCCAGTAGAAAAGGAAATGCATTCCCAAAACAAAGTACAAATAAAGCAAACATCCTAAAACTACAAAACACACTTAGGCATCAAACCCAAAAGGATTCCTTCACAAACCATATTACCCATCTTAGAAAAGGCAGTAAGCAATCTTATTTTTATCTGAATAGGAATGTACTTACATCACAAAAATTTCAAATTATCAGCCAATCACTGGGCGTCCAATAAAATAGATAGAATAGACCAATCTTGCCATTAAAAGCATTTGCAAACTTTAAGAACCACTGGAGACCACCATCTGGACATTCTGGAAGCTGCATTTCCAAGCCGCCTCTGTTCCAAAGAGAAACGACCTTGCTCTGGCCTCTTTAGACAGGGGTCTTGGTCCTTTGGAGAACCTCTACCGACAAGTTTTGCATTAAAAGATAGCACAGCCAACGCCACAACTAAAAGCCCGAGTCCCCATTATATATATAGGCTAAAGTAGCATCTAAGAAAAAATAGCCAATACCCTTATCACCTTTAAACCCATCCCACTCATGACCGCCAAGGCCTTGCTCGAACAAAAATATCTTCTGCACCATTTAGCTAATGTGATAGCACGAATAGGGAAGGGCTAATTGCCCGTAGAAAACTGAAATCGTCTGCATGATCAAGGAAGATGTTAAAGAGTTAAAAGTAAAGAATATAAGAGTTTATTTGGCCATTGCTCATGTGTTGTTCTCAAATATGTGCTCCGATCAAGTTGTGTTGAGACCGAATTATTATGCTGAACTGGGCTAATGAAAAAAAATATATTTTATTGCAACATAAACAGAGAATCATGTTTGCTAACATTAGTTGAATTTAAATCTATATTGTTGTACAACGAACATTCCTTTAGAAATTTACAATTATGAAAATAAAGCACTCAATAGTCTCACGAGTCCAAAGGGTAGAAAAGAGATAGAGAGACTAGAGAGTAGAGAAGAGGAGGAGAGATAGAAAATAGTTGGAGTGAGACAGTGATTGTACCCCACTAAGTCATTTTTAAAAGTGAAATGAATTGTGCTTTTTTTTAGGTATCTTACCAAAAAAAAAAAAAACCTCACGTTAAGTACACGCACTATATCAAAGCCTTTTTTGATATAGTGCGTGTACTTAACGTGAGTTTTTTTATTTTATATTTTTTTATTTTTTGTGAAATGAGAGGAGAGGAATGTCGACCCTCCCTTAAATAAGAGAGCATTATATCGAACCTTCCACGCCCGAAAAAAAAAGTTTCAACATCATATTCCTCTCTTCCCCAAACCCAATCCAATGAGGAAGACCAAATAAAGAGAAATTAAGATATTTGTGCCACAGTTGTTCATGTGCCAAAATGTGAGGCCTCAGGCTAGTACATGCCTACAAGTTTTTTCCCTTATCGCTAAATAAGAAATATATTATAAAGCAAGAGGATAATAGCATCCAATAACAAAAGAAAACACAAAAATAAACTTCAGCTATACAAAACAGCGCCATCATTACAAAAGATAATAAAAAAACTGGAGCCTTAGATCATTAAAAAACAGATGAAGTGTTCCAAACGATTCTCATCCTTCCTGCAAATCTACTCTTCTTTCTAGGCGGAATCATCATATTATCTAAAAAATCATTAATCCAAACTGATACAGTCTTTTCTCTTCTTTTAGTCTTCTCATTACGGTTGGATTGAAGAGGAGATGAGAGGAAGATGGCGGACTGTTGTTTTTGCACACGTGAGGGATATACGATAAAATGGCTTCTCATATTATCTAAAAAAGTCATATATCCAAACTGTGATTATCGACCTCCTCCTTGTTTAGCCTCGCATTTGGAGGTGGTTTTTAAAATGGCCTTTTAGGTATAGTGTTCACCTAAAGTGATCTTCTTGGTAAAATCCTTTTTCTTTGTCTTTCTATCTAGCGGGAATAAAATCATTTCAATGGAAATGGTAATATCACTTGCCAAACATTATTTTTGCTGTCTAATTGGCAAGACATGAAAATGTCCTTTTTCCCATTGGCACAATGCCACAAGCCCTAACGTCGAGACATATATGGGACTTTTAATATTATAAAGATGGCATGACAATTTGTGATGTTCACTTTTCATTTTTAATTTTACGCTTTTGATAGGAATATATATAATTTCTTATAATTCTGGAAATTTCTTTAAATGCGAAAAAAGCAGCCCACTAAATCAGGGGGGAGAAATGCGGCGTACCTAGTGGTACAACAGTACTGTATCTGGATTCCCCTCAAAGGTCCAGCATTCACCCACCCTAATCATGTGCCCCACACTGCATGGATTTTGTCCAAATTTTTCTCCAGATAGCATGCAACCATCAGTTTTATCATTTGAACATACAGATGCTACTTCCCCAACTGTGTTGTGCAAAAGTGGGCTTACACCTATCAGCAGGTGTGTTGTCTAGATGGCTGAGGCATTTATGAAAAGAGAAAGGGAGATAGCTGTGTGTTTGCTTTTTGCATGTGTGTCCTCTAATCCTGCAACTCCATCTAAATTTCTTGGCTCACACTTATTTGATTGTATTTGTCTTTGGATGACAAACTAAATAGCACACGAGAAAGTGTCTTATCTTACTTTACTGAACATCTTCTATCACTTCTCTTACTTTTTTTGACATTTTCATCACAGGTTATTAACTGATGCATTTGATTAACACACTATCATTACCATCATTTAATTAGTGTAATACATGCCAGAAAATCATTAGCCTTTAGCTGGATCCAGACTAGCAAGTGCACTGGGGAGTTTGATGGGTCATCCTTTCTCCACTGCTGTAATGGTGCAGTAAGCCTCGGGATGGACCCCGTAATGTGATTCAACTAGGAGAATCTCTGAGTTGAGTGAGTTATTGAATTTTTTTTTTTTTGCAATTGGTAAAGGATTGAAGAAATCCATCAAACTCACTGATTATATGAGCGAAGATAATTTTCCTTACTATTGCCTCTCAAGACGAGTTCCAGAGATTTTGCCCAGAGAATCCTTTGCCTTTGGGCATGTTAGGGTGTTGACCATTCCACTGTCTTTTTGGTAAGACTGCAGAAAGTCAACTTCTACATCTTGGATCTGCCGTTTTCTGCAAAAGTTGCGGAAGTTGTTTTCATTTAGAAAACAAACCTTGAATCAACGGGCAAATGAAGAATCATTCCATCAACTCATTTCAAAAATATCCACCACAAACATACCAACAGTATATCCATATTTACTACCAGTCGAGCTAGCCCAGGATGGGCCTAAGCCCAGCTTCGATATAATTAGGAGGTGTGTGGGCTAAACGGATCGGACTGAGGCTTTGTATGCTGAGTTCGATCCTCTGGCCTCTGAAGTTTTGGCCTATAGAATTCCTAAGTTGGAGTTGAAGATTGCATTAGGTCTTGCTTATTGAAAATTCGAGCACTCAAAATGAATACCCCACCATTGTATGGAAAATCCATAGATTCTACCCTAGTAAGAATTCCAACTGTTAGACTCACCTCGTCTTAATCATGATTGAGGCTAAGGGTAGTCCTGTCGGGTCGGACATGGTTAACATCTCCAACCATTTAATAAATGGATCGGCTTTTGATTAAGTTCATACTTGTTATTTCATCTGTCAACCTAATCCAAACCCAACTGAACCTGATTCATTGAACTCTTTCCAACCAGAACTCAGCCTGGTAATTCAGGGTCAGAATTGACATTTATACAACCCATTACCAAGTGGCTGGGGTTAGTGGCTAACCCAATCGAAACTGGACTGACCCCATTGGGGCCCTTTTGAACAAGCATCCATGTGGCAGCTGCTGGGTATTAAAACAAAGTCCAATTTTGAAAGGCATAAATTAGATGGCCCATGCGTTTCATCATTACACCTAGACAACTTTAGTGAGTGCAGGGAGAGGCCATAGCACAATCATGGTCTTGAGCAGTGCCTTGCTTGCAGATTAATTAATCTGCATGCATCAACATGCTATCATATGCTTCATTTTTAAAGTTAATACATAACAGCAGGGGTTTCTTTCTCCTCCTATTGAACTGATGATGTCATCCGGATGACTGCGTGCCTTTGAGCCATTCATCGTCTCTTCCACTTCTTCTTTAAATGGCTTCATTTCTGTCCTCACTTCACAGTCCAAGATGTTGAGGGAGGTCCATTAATTTGTTGCTTTATCGGACCCATTTTGAGCTTAATATATAGGCCCATGAGAAATGTTGGGGTCAACATTTTACGTTCGGATTGAGACTGTCAACCTGATGATGATAGGTTAGTTGCAAGTCGAATGGTAAGAATGGACTTAAAGTTAATCCAAATCCATCCATATGTTTCACAGAGTTTTGAACACAAACCAATTCAATAATGGAAAGAATCAACACGAGCATTTGAATTTTGTCAGTTTTGTTTCAGGTTGATGGGTCGTCAGGGAATTGTCACCCCTAATTATCTCATCAAACTATCATATAAGGCCAATGACTATAAACAGTATTATAAAGTTATAAAATCAAAAGGCTGTAGTTGTGGTTAATAAAATTTGACGAAAAAGACTATAATTTTATAATTTTTAGATTGCTATAGTTTAAAGAATAATATCAATATCAAGCAGGACTTCTAGGCATTTACAAGATTAGAGAGAAATTCCCCTTCATTGAAGAGAATTATCTTTTCTTTTCTTTTAATTATATAAAGATATCTTACCAAAAAAAAAATACGAAACTCCTTGGGACAGGCACTATCTGCACTCTGTAGGGACTTGGACCCATCTCTTATAATGGTAAATGAAAACATCCATAAAAAGGCCCCTAAATATTTTGACCATAACTCTCAAAACATGAAATTACAGTCTCAATTGCTAATTCAAATTACTAGAGATCTTTCCAGTCGTGAGCCAAATTGACAACCATAACAAACAACCCGTGATCATGGTTTGCTTAATGAGATTGCTGTTGATTGAAACGATCTTGCTTATCTTGGAAAAACAATGGCACAATTATAGCAGTTCTTATAACATTTTTGTCTGAAGAACATAGGCAAAAACTAATTCATGTTATCATGAGGTTTTCAGATTATAAAAGATGGGACGCCATGATATTTTTGAAATTTTTTTCTTAACACCTGTCATGTTTTAAAGCAACAGTTTTTTTTTTTTTCACTTGTCAGTTGTTTTTTTATTCATGGCATATCTTGGCCAGACCTCAAAAAAGTCTTATCATTAAAGTCTTCTATGATTTTCACTGAAAAAATTGATTTTTGAACTTTTTTTTAAGGAATCTTGTATATGAGAATCTTTTCTAAAAAATAAAATAAGGACAATTACCGTACGGCCTGTCATAAAGCTGATAATAGCCCCAAAATAGCCCAGATGTTATATTACAGCCCCCCAGAGCTGTTTCGATCTATAGATTATCGCAGCTTTGCGATATCGTAGGATGTAGGATATCCCCACAATCAGAAGCGGGAGACTTGAACAGTTCTCTTTTTTTCTTTTTTTCCTTGACTGTAGGATCACGAAACTACCATTCAACCGTTGGTATCTGTATGAGTGTAAGAACTAATATCACAACAAATTTGAACCGTAATCTATCCGGTTAGTCGAGAATTTGCACTGAAAGTCACGTTATTTTGCAAATTATAAAAATAATTATAAGCCACATTTTTTTATGCAGTTTCTATAACCGTTATATAGATCAACGTTTCAAATTTGGTAGCGATATCAGTTCTTACGCTCATACAGCTATTCAACGGTCTTGGTATGATGGTTTTGTGTCTCACAATAAAGAAAAAAAAAATAAATACACGGACTGTTCGAGTGATTGTAGGATATTCTACATCCCTAGGATATCGCAGTTACGGATCGAACAGCTCTGCGGTAAATATAAATCTTTAAGCTGTTTTGGGGCTATTATTAGCTATATGACAGGCCGTACGGTAATTGTTCCTAAAATAAATACAATAGTGAAACAAAATGATAAATTGAGAATGAATAAGAGTTTCTTAAAACATATAAACTGATGGATACAAAAATATGATGAGATCCATATGGTTGATCTGTTTGGAGAAATTTCATTTGTTGGAAATCTCTAATAGCATTGACATTAGTTTTGTATGGAGCATTTGAAATCTCTTCTTTGTTAAATTGAAATTCTAGAAACTCAGCCTCCTGAAATGTTATATTTACTTTTGGAATTACCCAACTCCAACTTCTTGAATTCTTTATTTGACTTGAACATTTGAAAATCATAACTATTAAGTGATGGCGTGTAGAATTTGCTCATCCCTCAATAGAAATTCTCAGAATTTACAAATAAATGGGCCCTTTAAGAGTTTTACATAACTTGAAGATGAATATAATAATAGATCCTTCTTGCTATAAACCATCTCACAGTGCTATTGCAATATTTTACAAAAGAAAAATGATAATATTTGTGGCATGGTGAGACTTGTTAAATTTTCTCCACTTTGATCAAACTTGCCCATGTCCTTGTTGGGATACTTCTTCTTGAAACCAACACATATTTGACATCAATTGAAGTGAGATGAGCTAGAGGATCTATCACTTACACAAAAATATTACTATATTTTACAAATGACTAATCTTGATTGATATCTTTTCAATTGAAATTAAGTTTGGGGTGATTGGTGTCTTGCTTTCTCTTGGTTTACATGACGGGCCCTGCAAGCTATAAATCTGGGTTTAGATGGTCAGCATGGAATCATTTGTCGGTATCATTGTTCTTTTAACATTATGTATGCCTGTGATAATGAGTTTATTGTTCTCTT